>JAVQJD010054578.1:0-19391 GCA_036023655.1 Nannoperca australis
CTGAAAGACGTTTCTATTGGCCAGTTGTGATGTGAGTGACAGCTTGGCAACATGCCGTCAGTTAACGAGAGAGGCTGTTTTCAAGTCCGCCGGAGGAGAGCGGAGAAAGTCCATACGAATGTCAGTTTCTTTACACAGAACTTCCTTACTTAGCAGTAATGTTGTGTTTGAGCTAGATGGCTTTTGTTAAACGAGCTGTGCTGTTGTAATGGGCTGAACAAATACGCATTATTTTGTCATCTTAGCTGCTTGTCCAGGTACGCTGCTGTTATTATGCACAAAATATCTGCAGAATCATACAAAAAGAACATAATTTCTATATACCAGGCTGTGAATTTGACCATGTGGCTAATAAATGACTCACCAGTTTGTAAGTTTTAAAGGTTAGCTACTCTTAACTTGGTTAATAGTACAGATTGGTCTTCAGCTGACAATTGAATGTTCACACGCAGTAAATTTCCACCTGCATTTCACTCAGTACAGACATGCCAGTCACTGTGGTAATATTGTTTTACTGATCAAACATAGAGCTTTTTTGGCCATAAAGGCAGAGACACACCAGTCATGTTTTAGATATGTGGTTACTTCTGAGACTTTATTGCTCTGTATACAACGTCACCTAAACACGCTTTGTTGGCTGAATGAAATTAAATGGGTGATAAAAGCCTCCTGAACCTACTAGACCATATTTTTGGGACAGATGTATGATGATAACGCCTATTCAATACCCTGATAACAGTCGAATGTTCTGGTTTTAGGGCCTGTAGAGGCTTCATTATGCCTTCGAGCAAATGTCAATTCACTGCATGTAAGCTTACTCGCTTTATGGGCTTCCAACCTGCTTGTAAACTTGTACTGTAATCATCGCACACACAAATGAACCACCTTCCTGATCATTTCTTTCCATTCAGCTAGATTCTAACCTGTATAAAGGTCAATATATCGTCACAAACCTTCTCACACGTGCCTTGGAGCACAGTTCTTTTCTGTAATATGAAAACATTCTTCTTATCTAGCCACTTTTTATGACTTTATGCGCCATTACACTAGTGACTTCTTGCACATTGACTTTCCGTTTCATGTGATAGTGTAAATTGCTTTTTAATAAATATAAAAAAGATCAAATAGGAGCATGATTGTGATGGGTTCCAAAGGAGGTTAAGGGGGTTGGTTAGCTGTGGCTCATATTGATCATTATGATGGTGTATTGACCCATGTAAGATTGTACTTTTTAATCTGCTAAAAGAAAAAAAAAAATCTCCCTTGTAACACATGTCTCGTCATCCAGCCTTGGATGTCCTATTTTAGCCAGGAGTGGCTGGAATAATGAGCATTGAAGATAATCATTGCTTTGTAAAAACAATCAAGCAGAATATATTGTGTATAAGTGTCAACATGACACTGCTAGAACAATGAAATACCTGCAAAGCATTTTTATTCTTTACATTGAATCATAGTTGTGTTAAATTTAGTTGATTTGGTCACACAGTGATATTATTTCCAAATTAGATTATCCCATGCAGTGAGTGTCTAATAGGCAGCATCCGATTGTTGGATCGGACAGTGTGCTTAATGCAGGTTTTTTAGTATTTTCTATTTCAGTCTTTGCATATATTGCTGAAACTGTTTAATTTAAAAATAATTAGTTTATTGACTGGAAATGTAGTTTTATAATAAATTCATAACTTAAGTAATTTATCAAGCCTTTAATAGTCCCAGCTTCCCAAATGAGAGTGTTTTTCTCTGTTTTATATAATTGTAAATTAAACAGAATTTGAAGATGTGACCTTAGGCTCCAGGAAATTGTGAGGAGAAACTCAGTAAATGAACAAACATACAATTACAAAAGTGTGAACAGAAGCTAGAAAACAGAAAATCATATATTGGAGCTCGCCATTATCACTTTCCATCATCCCACCCAGCAGTGCATACACATGGAATACAATAACACTGCTCAGCTGTTGTACTTTTGACTGCACAAAAAGATTCGGACATTCCTTTTTAAGGGGTTATGTGAAGTTAACTAATGAAACAACCCTGTAATGAAATCATATTTACATATTACTCACTTCTCAACAGAATTGCATTTTTAACTATTCATGACTACTAAGTGTTGTGATATGACCATCTGAACACACACTGGGCATACACAGACTCTTAATTACTCTAGCAACCCTTGATAGTGATATTATCTATGTTGAAAGTGGCATCATGCACGTAGAATAATTTTGTTTTGCCTTTTAGTGTCTCATCAACAAGTCTTTCACAGGGTCAGCAGCACATTACCATAACTCTCTTCCCATCAGTGTCTTTTTCTTTGTTATTCTCATCTCTTGTGATTTCTCTCTTTCTCTCTTTCTCTCTCTCCAAAAACACACACATTCTTGGCTGAATTTCCTTATCTTCCAAAAACAAAGCCTGGGCATGCAGAGTTCTTATTAATCTTTTAGAATGACTTCAAGCAACTGATGTGTCTTTACTGTTAACATTTCATTCCACATTCAGATGTTGTGTCACTTTTATATGAAGTTCATTTATGAAGTCTGCGTTCATTAAAGGAGGCCTATCCCTATCGCTCAGAGACTGTGACAGTCTCTGCCTCCTAAACATTACATTATCGTTTGAAGGTTTTGTTTATGACATCCACAGAAAAAGAAGAAGGCACAGAATAGTTTGCATGAGCAACCAGAGAAATTTAAACAAGATCAACAGAGAATACATGGGAAAAGACATTGCTGTACACTACCCAGGCTGACTAATGGGTGATCTAAAGGATTTTCACATCATAAACATCACAGCAGTGACAGCGTATCACTAAGGATTATGCCAAAAGAGGAAAACACCCAGGGACTACCACGCTTAGGTAAATAAATTCCACTTCTATCATCAGGAATAAACTCACAAGTAATTCACAAGTCAGGCAGACATGCTGCAGGACAGGTAGACAGATGATCAAACAGATGGTCAGACAGGCATACAGATATGCCCTGTTCAATACAACTTGACAATGTGTGCAGCCTCTGCAGAGGATCAATAGCTTTTCATGGATTGGAACTTCATTTAATGAGGTTTGTTTGTGTGTGTGTGTGTGTGTGTGTGTGTGTTGGTGGTGGGTGGGTATTAGAGACGATGACAACACAGAGGGGTCAAAGGGGAGGCACCTAGTGAGAAAACAGTCAGAAAGGAGGGATAGAAGGAGATAGAGACCTCAACGGATACAGGTTGAGGCGTTGAAGAGAAAGAATAAGAGATGGACAGAAAACAGACAGGTGGAAAGAGGAACATTGAAAGAGAGGGTGGAGGAAGAGAGAGAGGAAAAAGGAAACCAAGACAACAAGAGATTGACAGAGATCAATAGAGAGAAGTGGGCAGTGTAGGGGAAGAGTGAGAGAGGCTGAAGAGATGAAAGGCTGCCTGCTGATTTGTTCCCTAACTGGAGAATTGAAATTGATCTCAGAGACAAGTCTGCATGTGTGGGTGTGTGTGTGTGTGTGTGTGTGTGTATACAAGCGTATAGGTGCACCGTTGTTTATACCTGTTTGGATGCTGTATGGTGTGTGTGTCTGTGTTCATGTAGGCATATTAGAGACAGGGCGAGACAGGTCATCAGGCTGATCGACTAAAAGAGGCAAAGAGAGAACAGCACACACATCTGGACTATGGTCAGATACTATTTAACAAGGGTCAAATATTTTCAAATGGCTATTACTGCTGGTCCACATACTATTTGATGGAGTTTCATATACTTAAACTACAAGGTCAAACATTTTAAACTCTGGCTGAACTTAATTTCCTCTAAAGTAGCTTCAGAGGGAAGAAAAAGAATGTGATCTGTGTCGCTGTCCGCATAACGAAATCTAACCCTTTCTTTGAGGTGTTGAGGAAACACAGTTTTGTTAAAGCTGTGTATAGTGATTGTGTGTGTGTAAGTCTGCATTGCATAAAGATCATATCATAATCATGAATCAAACTCCTCCATCATCTGCAGGGTTTAAAGTATTTGAATCCAATGACATTAAACATGCTTCCAGTATAAAAGAAATCAGTGTGTATTGAAAACATAACGGAGGTATTCACAGGGATAAATTGCTTTCCACAACACAGAGCACCTGTTCATTGTGACGCCAAAATCTTTTTAGAGGCAGATGCTTATTTCACAAATTATACACTCCGAAACACACTTCTTTTCCTGATTTTTGTCTTTATTAAACATGTAGCGAGAAACATCTTGTCATCTGTCAATAATCCACGAAGCAGATGGGGCAATATTTTCTCTGCAGTTATACATGGAAACTAAATGATGTCCATGTAAAAACACAGTCTAATTTTTAGAAGAAAAAACAGAAGAAAACTGTTGCGTGTCCACGACAGCCATTGCAGCCAAAAAAACCTTTGCATTACAGTCGTTCATATGGGGTATGGGTGCTGAGGGCTTTGCAGCGCCTATAACCCAGGGGGCTATGGTACACAACATCTGTGTTTTTTTTCTGTCATGTTTGACAGATGGTTTCCTATAATATTTTGTTCAGTGGCCCATAATATTTTGTCTGTATTATGTATATTATTAGCGGTTGTAAAAGTTCAGCAAACTGCTTATGCTCAGCAGGGCCTCTTGCCAGAGATGCCACACATTACACAGGACAAGGCACTTAATTACACAGGACATAAATCAGCATATGACAATACACAAAATCCTCCTGCCCCATACCGTTAAGCTTTGCACATTTCTTTTAATAAGAAAACAAACTGGAGTTGGACTGCCATCTGTAGAACTACTCAGTGATATGTGCCCACCAATCTAACGGCTCTCTCACCTTATAAGCATGCACGTCTATTGACATACATGAAGAGCAGGACATTAATCTCCCCTGTCAGCGTGCTACGACTGATGACTTTTAAGTTATCATTTCCCCAGTGATGCCAGGATCCTTTCAGACCTGTACAAAAGAGGCGTTGATCACAACCGGTATCGCCAGTATTCTGTGCATGCAGTTTAATCACAATATGATTTGTTTCCCTTATCATAGGAAACACAGGGACACGTTAAATCTGCCCACTCCTTCTTTGTCTGCTCCCTGTCCTCAGGCACATAATTCAACTCAGGAGGGATACAATAAACACAATTTGCAAAACAGCAGACAGGGAATATAGTTTCTCTAATTAATGTCATACAGAGTCTACCTACCAAAATCATAGTATGCAAAGGTAAAACAAGTTCCCTAAACTACCTGCAATTAAACCATATAAGACAATTTATACCAAGTAACTTATCTTTTCAACACCATTATATAGCGTGTTTCATTCCAATCCAACAAACCTTGAAGTGCTGGAATCACCTGTTAGAGTTCCATAAAAACTTTATTTGACAAAACAAATACTATACTATATAATACTATATAAACATATTTTTTAGGAGACAGGGTTGTTTTGAGACCAGAGACTTAAAAGATGAATGTGAATGTGAAATCTTTCTTTATTTCATTGACAATACTACACAGTCATCTCCGTTGCTAAAACATATTTTTAAAAACTTTTGACTTCTAGTAACTTTTCCTCTCCCGTCATGTCTCACACCTGTTTCTTCTCTCTCTCTCTCTCGCTCAGAAAGAAATGAGAGAAAGTGAGAAAGTAATTCTCATTCAGAACAGCAATTCACAGTGCAATCATAGGGAATATGCAATTAACTGGGAAAGCTTTCAGTCAATAGCACGTTGTGTACTCATACATCTCGTCTACTCACTACTCTTCCCTAGCTCACTCCTCCTCCTCCTCCTCCTCCTCCTCCTCCTCCAACTCCTTCCCTCATTCCTCCAGCATCCTCAACTCTCCTCCTCCACGTTTAAACCTAGATCTTCATGGAAAGAGCTCACTGCGCCCTCTCCTTGCCTCTTCGTCTTGTAAATCATATCTCATTTAACCACATCTCATCATCCCTTACCATCATCATTACCACCCCTCCCCACTCCTCTGCATCCATTTCCTCTTTTCCTCATTATAGTACCTCTTTCCCTCCCACCAGCCCTCACGCTCACACAGCTTTCATCATTATCATCATCACCACCTCCTCCCAATCTGTTTACTCTCTCCACCCCCACTCCCTTTCCACCTCACTCCCTCCCTCAGTAACTCAGTGGCATCACAATTTGCAAGTTCTTCTCTCCTGCTTTTCTACACCTATTTTCCATTTTCTCCCCAGTGTTGGTGTAAATAGCTCAGAACCAGAAAATGTGCCAATGTCCCCTCAAACAACTCTCTGGATGCTTCCACTGCATCTATAAAGTCGGTCTCCCATTTATCATCAATGGAGCCGGTTCAGAGTTTGCCTCTCACTGACATCATCAAAAGAGCATTGGCTCTGGTCTCTAGCTTTGTGAGGAACTTGTACATGTTCACAAATCTAATGTTTGTTCCTCTCCTCCTTTTCTTTTTAATATTATCTGTTATACAACTCCTTGCTGCTCATTCTCTGACCTATTTCATAATCCCGGTCTCATCTGAGACATTACATTTCACCTTTTTTGTCCTCCTATCATCTTCTCTGCCCTTTACACCATACTACCATCTCTCAATGTTTCCTTCATCATTATTTTAATTTTGATGTTTTTTTCTTTTCCTTTCACTTCTTTCATTCTTGTATGACACATTCATGTCATATGAACCAGACAAAATGGTTGCAAAACCTCCATCCCTGGCAGTTGTATCCAATATTAATTCATACATATCTGCAAATGTAATATATGTACTATATAATACACTGTTTGATTGTATCTAGATTAAAGCTATTTGAGTGGCTTGCAGTGACTTTTGTAATAATACATGAACCCTCCCATCCCACCGACATTGCATGCATGCAGCATTTTTACTCATAATGCAAGAATATTTCACCTTAAGTGATTCTACATTTATTGACGTTACAATGTTAATCTATTTAATAGCTCAAGACACCTTTTAAATATCATGCCTAGCCATCAATAAATGCTAAGACATTAAATATCAGAGCCTTCAAGCCAATAAACTCTGATGGTAACTAAATCTGTAGGGCAACAATAGTTCAACAGGGAGCGCCAAATATACACTAGGAGCTCTTTCCATTTAGCTGATAAAGAAGTTTGTCGTATTTAAAATCAGCAGGTGTCTCCAAGGTTGATAAGTGTTGGCTATTGGCTCATTTTGTTGCTGGAAAGAAGAAGGGAACACAAAAGAGATAGAGCTAAAGTTTTAATCAGTAAGCTAGATGTTTTTATTGGCAATTTGGAGTCAACAAGGACTTATTTTCTGTTCTCCATATCTTATACACGCCCTTTTTCCTCCCTCCTCTTCTTTTTCTTTACTGTTTGATTTCTTCCCCAATCACCCTTTCTTCTTCCTCTGCTCTGACCTTCCCTTGTCTCGCTCCTCTGTTTGCACTATACCTCAGCTTTCCTTAGTTTCTTCTCAAGTGTAACATCGCAGTAACATCTTTTTCTCAAATTCTGTCGTTCTGTCTCTGTGTGTTTGTCTCGTTGTCTCTCTGTCTTTTATAATCTCTACCCTCTTCTGTCACTTTCTCTAAAAGGCGTCATGTTTGACTTTGAGCTCTCTTAGGAGAACAGGTGTGTTCTCAATTATCTCACAGCAAGACACACACACACACACACACACACACACAGATTTGCACACACAACACACAATTCACCTCCAGACAGAGGTCCGTGTGTTTGTATGGGAAGACACTGAAAGACAACTTGGGTATGATCCAGCACAGCAAAGTAGTTCAACATTCTGTTCTCATATGAATGAGACGTTTTAAAACTTTTCTTGTCAAGTTGAATAAAATAGTGGCTATAGTGGCTCACCTTGAGACCTGTGCTCATTAAAATGTGCTGGTTTTCTTCACCTGTGGGGACTCAAGTTGAGTCAATTAAGGCACTCCTTTGACCCTGACTCAATAAGATATACTGTAGTCCAGTCGTTCTCAACCAGTGGGCATTGGCCCAATGGTAATTTGTAATTTACAAAGCTAGTTTTTTTAAATCTAAATGTGCATAAATGAAAAATGTCAAATTGAAATGCATACAATGCATATGTTACATTTGAATATCACCATCCAATCACTATGCATCATCAAGGAGAGACAAACGTGTTTGGCCACTGTTAGGCAGCTAATCTTCCCTTGTATGCAGCGGCACAAAAAGAAACGAAAATGTGATGCGTTCTTTTGACTAAAGCCAAAACTAAGAAATTAAATAATGAAAATGTTTTTTTAACACGTCATTTAATGCCGTTGCAAATTACATTCAAGTCATTCAATGCCGTGTTAATGCGTAATTTTCTTAAAACCTAATTGTTTGCTTCTTGACTAAAATCAAAACTAAGAAATAAAAAAATAAAAAAATAAAAAAATGATAATAAATAATAATAAATAATGATACCAAATTATCCATTAATGTGTCATTGGGAAAATAAAAGGTAAAAACTAATTGCCTCACAGTATATACTGTATGGTATCCGTACTATTACGAACACCATACAGAACCTGGACAGACATCCTTGCTAAGGAGTGTTTGGAGCCTCATATTAGTAATCTAGTGATTGATTCAAAAACTAGCATCGAGGCTAACTGTTAGCTAAAGCGGTAAGCATGAACGTGTAAATGAACAGTTCTGTATAATAATACTAGATAATTGGAAAGTCAGTGACGTAATAATGTCTTTTACTTTTCAAATAGAGAAATTGGTTAGTGTCCTCACTGCATTACATTGGACCATAAATCTTTAAATTGATTATTACCAGTGTCACTGTAAGGGTGTGGGTTGTGTTCAGAAAGAGTATGGGGTGTTCAGGAGCAATGGAACATGGGATTATATGGGACTTTTCCCTGTGCACTCTGTAAAGCACGTTGGGTTGCCTTTAGGTATGAAATGTGCTATATAAATAACTTTGCCTTGCCTGTAAATAACTGATGCAATATTTATTTTTTCTGAGCTGTCGTTGAGCTGTTGTCAGAGGGTGATTATTCCTGTGTTCCTCTGTTTGAACAAAAGTGGTTAAGAATGCTATTTAACTTTCAGGCTGCATGTTATGTCTGAAAGGAAATCTAGATGGACCTTGCCCCCATAAGGATAGGGGGGCTAGGTACCAGTTTTTTAATTAATTTTGTGTGAGGATGGTGTGAAGAGATGATGTGTCTTGTCTAACTGCAATACTTGACTGAATTCTAAATTAAATTTACTGCACTATATTTCAACGGGGGAAACATCTAAGTCGTTAAAACATCATGCTGATTCTGACTGTTATTCTCTTATAATGCAGAGGGCACATTCCACACAAAAGCAAAACAATGTGGGATAAACAGCAATCATTGACTCATCCTCAGTTACCACGAGACTCTTACAGTAGCTCTAAACAGATGTTGGGCCAAATGACGTTTGTAGCTCCTGCTGTTGCTCAGAGACTATTGAAAACCCATTTGTAGCAGACTTTTTACTAAAAGTTGAAATACTTCTAAGTCTCTGTGGCCTGAGCTCGAAAAACATGCTAAACATTAAAGCTGTTGGAGACACAAAACAGCACTTATTTTCCACTGAAGAAGAGAGGAGAGGAACAGAGGTCTCCAGTGGCGATGCTGCCCCGGAGCCTTTGGGAACTTTTAAGGAAACGATTGCTGGGAAAAAACATTTCTTGTGCCTTTGACTGATTACAGACTGTAATTAACCACTTATGTTACCATTACGACAATGTACAGCCTCCCTGGTGCGTACAGTGTTATATACCTAATAGTAACTACTGATAACAAGACACTTACGGGGGACATATCCTCTGTGTGTGAGCATTTTATGCAGTAATTACAACATATAGTAGCATTTTGGTCACCTGAAATTTAAATGCTATAACTTTTCATTTACTGTATTTTACTTTGTTGTAAAGTAATTGTTTTTCCAGTCATTAATGCAATAATAAGTCTTTCAATTAATTGAGGGTGTGGGCCTGTCTATTTTATATTAATTATAATAATAATAATAATAAAAACACCTATTTATATTTACTTCTGCCTCTATCTCTTGAATAAAGGTGCTACTTTTCAAATTTAATATGTCTTGATTTGTATAATCTTATATGTGTACGAATGTTTCTCATTAAAGAAAAATACATTTAAGGCCTGGATGTACTTTAGTTTTTGAGGTCCAAAACAAAAGAAGACAAACAAACACATCTGCAGTGATAGGGAATATTTTCTTTAAATATGTCTTCTGTTTTCAGTTAATGTCAGTGCAGACACTGGTTTGCAATTTATTTTCCTCACACACCTCTCTGCTGTGTGGTTAGCAGTCCCTTTGCAATAGAGGGCAAATGAGAGCATGTCCTTTTCTTTCTGTTTTGTCTCGTAACAATAAAGTACAGAGTACAAGACCCTGGATGATTTCTATAGTTCTTAGTGAATATACTCTGTATCTAGAGGTAATTTGCCCTACCTCTACAGCAGTACAGGTCTAAAGTTAAGTCTCCAACTTGTGATTGTACCAGCTGATATAAGAACTGTTCTTGGCTGCAACTCATGCTGAACCGCATTAATGTTGTACCCATATTATTACAGACAAGACCATCCTCAAGGGTATTATAGTTTTTACTCAATGAAACCGCTCCTTTACACTTCTTGAGAGGTGTTCTTCAGAGCAGTACATACATCAGAGTTCAGCCCCAAGCTACAGTAGAAACCCAGGCTGCTTCTGAACAACTGCACAATCGCTGTTTGCTGTGCTTGTACTTTCTGCCATGGATGTGAATGGGGGCAAGTCACTATTGCTGAGCCGCTCCTGGTCCAGTAAAACCTCTGAGCTCACTGCTGTGATCCGCTCTGCTAAGGTTTGTTCAGTTGAGCTTCATGCTCATATGGGACAATTTCTCAACAATAATCGTAACGCAGTGATGCCTTTAGACAAAAACGGGATGCACGTCACTAACTCCACAGAAAAATAATGGTTAGTTACATTTGATTCTGATTCACTTATTCAGGAGCAGCAATGCACCTAAATTCCAGCCTACACTATCCCACTCCTACTCTCCGCCTTTCTTTTTCCCTCCTCTCTTTAGTCCTCTTTCCCCTGCAGTCTATCTTTGACCAGTAGATGGCAGCCTGACTACACTGAGCTATAGAAGCTGTCCATGGTGCTGAATGGATGCTCTCTCTTTTAGTATGTAGCTGGCTTACAGACTGTTTGGATGACTAATGTTTTTAGAATCTATCTATCTATCAATCGATCCATCTATCCAACTATCGATCTCTTCATCTCTCTCTGTCTACATACAGTATCTGTCCATGCGTTTATCTTTCTGTCTCCCATCCTCTCTCATGCCTCCCTATCTGCCTGTGTGTTGGAGAGCAGCAGCAGATGTGTGTTGTGTCAAACGACCCTCTTGTCTAGGTTGAAAACAACGGTCTTTTTAGGAGCGTACGCTGTTATGAAGACTCCCACCAGTAGATGTAAAAAATGTTTTTATAAATATATATATGAAATGACTAAACTAACCCAATGCACAGATAGCTACCAGCTTGATGGATGACTCACAGTAATGCTGTGAAATGGCTCAACCCACACACACACACACACAGCCACTCACTGAAACACACACTCATAATAACACATGCAGCACAACACCCAAGCAGACACGTACTGTATAAACCAAGTTGGCACACACACACACACACACACACACACACACACACACACACACACACACACTGGCTGTGATATCAAAGTTGAGATGGTTAACTATCTGTACAAGGAGGAAGGAGGTTGCCAAGTGGAACAAAATCAGTGTGGATTAATATGGTGGGAGATTAGCAACAAATCTATTATGAAAACTATTCGAAGCATAAACAAGCTGCTGTAGCCTATAAATCCTGTAACATGTGGTCGAAGGACCCAAGAGGGCTGTTTAGGGGTCTGAAGCAAAATGAGGATTAGCTCCATTTCAATATTTGTCCATGTTGAAGCAGCTAGCAGCTTGAGGGTATTCTGATTTTTCCAATGTGTAAATGCAACAAATACAGACCCATCTTTAACAATTTTAGTATATTAATTTATGGATTAAAAGGCTGACTTAAATCCACTTGGGCCACACAGCCTGGACTGAGAATTGCCTTAAGATGCAGTACCACTAATGACCAGTAGAGGCTAGCTTTAAAACAGTCCCTGGTTCCATTTATTTTTTAAAAGGCCATTACAACAGTGCGAAAATGCAAAAGTATGTTCTGTCCAGGACATTTCTCCTACGTTGTTCGGTGATGATGATTTGAAAAAAACACATTACATCAACATAATATTAAGACTAAAGTAAAGGTACACCAGCAGGGTGTTTGGCTCCAGTAACTGCCCAGCTGGCAACACGTGGTAAACCCTCGTGTAAATTCTGGAAAAATCTCTCAACAGACTATGGGTGAAGTCACAAAAGCTGCGTCAGTTTTAAGTCTATACTTTGGGCACCCACTTTTCTCTTCAGCGTGTGAAAATACTTGCTGACACCTGCTGTGAAATACTGTAACGGGCCAAATTTGGAGTGACATGTGTAATTTGCATTTGCCTCTAAATGTTGCTGCTGTTGGTCGTCTCGGTGGCTCAGTGGGTTAAGTCTCCACGTCGTGTTTGTAGCGTTGTAATCTTGTTAGGGTGATCCTCTGCACATGCCACCAGGGACCGGGGATCAATAACTGGCTTGTGGCTCCGGTTGGGGTGCAGACTGAGAGAATCGGAGGGGTGTTTATATGGCACTGAGATTGATTGGCAAGAGATAGAGAGCGATGATTTCTCTGTGTTAAACACCATGTGACCTTCTCAAATCACATTGTCTGGAAATGTGTGTGTGTGTGTGTGTGTTTGGCAGAATTACCACCCTTACTTCCCCATGCAGCTCTTTCCTTCCCCTTTCTTCTTTCCTTCGAGTCTTTTTTTCTTTTCCTTTTTAAGTTCTACCGTACCGTCTCAATTTAGGTGGTTCTTCTCTCTCTTCTTTCTCTCTGTAGCAATCACTCCCTTTATCTCTCTATCTGTCCCCTATTTACTCCTTTTTTTTCTTTCTTCAACCTGTCACCCTCTCATTTCTTGTTTTACCCCTTTATCCCCCTCCATCACTTCCTCATCATGTCTACTAAATCCTTCCTGCCATCCTTCTTTCATTTTTCCCTCCTTTTGCACATTTTTACTGAAATCATTCCCTCTTTCTTCCTCCCCCCTCTCTCTTTTTCTCGTTTTAATAAAAAGTATTTCTTCCTGGTTCTTTCATTTCATCCATCACTTCCTGCTTCACCTCTCCCACTGTCTTTGCTCCCATGGTTCTTTTCTCCTCTCCTTTTCATGCTTTCCTAGTCCCTTTCCTTTTTCTGAAATGTCTCTTTCTTCCCTCCTTTTCCCTTTCATTCATTCATCCCTCCTTCCTCCCTCTTTCTCCATATTTCTTAAACCTTCTTTTCTCTCTCCTTTCTTCTTCATCTGTTTTTTCCCCTTTCTCTTCCCCCCTCATTCCTTTGCGGTGTCTCCTCTTTTCCACCCAGGAAGCCCACCTTTTCTCATCCTTCTCTCCTCTCACCCCTTCTTCCCTCCTTTCTTCCCTTTTAATTCACTTTTTCACTCCTTCAGCCTCTTTCCTCCCTCCCTATCCTCCTCCAATACCTTCCACTTTTCCTACCTCTCATTTACTTCATCTCTCTCTCTCTCCCTCTCTCTCTCTCTCTTCGCGTCTGCCTCCCTCGCCCATGCCCCCCCCCCCCCCCTCTCTCAGTCGTCGCTCGCTCGCCGTGCTGTGCGGACCTATCAACCACCTCTCTCCTCTCCTTCACTGAATCTCTTCATCTCTCTGTCTGTCCCCTCAGCTCCGGTCCTCCGGTCTCTGCTATGACAGCTCACACCAGCAGCGTGGTGCCCGATCTCAGACCGTCAACCCGTCACAGGTTATCCTGTCCAAACGTTAACATGGACATGTGTGTGTGGGATATTCGTGATTGATCTTCGGGTGTGTTTCTTTTTTTCTTTTTTTGTTTTGTATAAAAACGAAAGAAAAAGGAGGAGGGGGGGCGGCCGTCCTCTTTTACCCCCCTCCGCTTCCTTCAGCCAAGCAGAGCGGCAAGGTGGGGAGAAGGCTTTTAAAATTAAGCCAGCTTGGATTTATTTAACAGCAAAATGACGGATTTGGTAGCGTCGGAGATGCTGCTGCTGATGAGGAGGCTGAATGTGAAGAAAACGGGCAGGCTGAGACGCGACCTCCCGCTTCTCCTCCTGCTGGGGCTTCTCTTCGGGGATTTCTCCTCGTCCAAGGGTGAGTTTGGAAGGTTTTCGATTTGTCTTGTGTTTGCGTGCGTAGGCAATATGTTTGTGTGTGCGCGCGTGTTTTTTTTCGGGGGGGGTGGGTGATTAGAACATTCGCAGGTTTGTATGTTTGCGTGTGGACGCGCACGCCAGAGTGAGAGGAACAGAAAGGTAGTTAATTCGTGCCGCTTCGTAGCTGCGGACAGCGTTGCTGTGTGTGCGCGCGCGCGTGTGTCTGAGTGAGTGTGTGAGAGAGAGAGAGAGAGTTACGTGTGTGTGCGCGCGCGCTCGCCCGCCGCTCTGAGGGTAGCGTGCGTGTGTCCTTTTGTGCGTGCGTGTTTGAGATAGCGAGAGGGAAAGGGAGTGTGAAAGAGCTAGTCTGTATGCACGCACAGTGTATTAATGTGTGTGTGCGCGCGCGTGCGTGAGAGAAATAGAGATTGCAGTGCCCAACTTGAACATAGTATTGCATCTGGGCAACAGTGTAGGCATGCTCATTGTTTGGGCCTCCAAGCTGTGCAGACGTTGTCATCAAAATACCTAAAAGTTCAAAATGAATCACAGATCACTTTAACCAGATTTCAAGCCGTTGGAACAGAAACTGGAACAAAACCAGTCGAAAACCTTGTTGGGTATGAAGCAAATGTTGGGAACTAACTCAAGAACCTGTGCTACTGTCTACAAAATGAGCAGAGAGAGGCTCAGATGGAGACAGGCTGAGAGAGATGGGGTGAAATTTCATCTGGCTGGCAAATCCAAAGCTCATAGTATAACATGATTTGGTAGAGTCACACACACCCAGAGGAGCAGTTGTCTCAGCGGCTGTGGAGAGTCTGATGGTATGGCAGGGGGGGTTGATGCTGTGTGTCAGCAGCCCAGCAAGTGACCAGGGAAGTTTCTCATGTTATAGATAGGGAGAAATATGGATATAGAAGGAAGTGTTAACATTCTCCTCGTTTGGTTGGGAGCGTTACTGTTACTCTGTTTATCAATAGCTTCTCTGTGTGCACTTCTCCTCCCTCTCTTTTTCGATGCTTGTCCCTCTGTATGTCCCTCTCAATCTCTCCCTCTCATACACACACATGCACACATCTGTCAATCCCCCCCCATGCAATGAAAAAGAAAATGGTTTCTAGCGGTGTTAACATTTCTGAATATTGTCTGATCTATCTCCGAGTGTTACATACTGTGCTTTTATATTGTGTTGGTGCGTGCATGGTTTGGTGGTGTTATCTTTATCTGTATTCCCCTGCCATACATGCAGGCTGTCGAAATGAAGGGATTTGAGGGAAAGTGTGATTGTTGCGGAATTGTTTATGTTGATGGATATGATGATGGGGCTTTTCAGCTGTTTATGATTAAAGCAACTTCTTCTTATCACCTGCAATTTATCTAACAGTCCAATCTGTGTGTGCGTGTGTCCTGCGAAGTTGATCAGTTTTAAAATATGTTTTTTTCAGACTGCCTTTCTTTTCACAATCATGAGCAGTTTTATAATGACAGTATGGGTGCTGCAGATTTTATCTTCAACGATTCCTCTCAAATTAAACCAAGAAGATGTTGAAACCTGAACATGTCCTCAAATTAAGCTTTTCCATGTCACATTATTACAGTATGACGTGCGGCGTACCAGCAGCTATTTTAGTTATTGAAGAGTTAAACACGCAGAAAGACAGAGTGAGAGAAAATTAAAGAGCAGGAAGACATCTGGAAAGACAGACGGAAGATGGCAATAATTTATTTTGTCAAACCTCAAACCCCAGATGGTGGCCAGCCTTTTAAATGTGATGTTGCACTTTAAATTCCAACACACAACTAATTATTGATTGTCTGGAAATGTCACTTAAAAATGTCATAAAAAGTCAGGTGCCATCAGGCATGAACTGAAGTGCAAATAAACAACCAGATGTCACGAAGCTGAAGTGAAAAGTTTATTTATACAGAATACTTTTGATGCTGGTCATTATTTTACAATAATTTAGCAAAAACCCGGCTAACATCTCAATCCGTTCCTCAGTGATCTCCTGTAATAGAATGGCTCTGCTCTGCTTTTGATAATTATATTAGGGATTCTTTTGATAATCACTGCATGAATTATTTCTGTAATTATCACTTGTACTAAGTATATAATAATGATTCATAATACTGATAACAACAATAATAATAATACTAATAACCACAGGCTACATCTTAATAAATGTAACCCTCTAAGTAAAAAGCCTAATTCCCAATTAAAGACACAATCTCGAATTTATATATAAAACAAACATTTGGATAGAGAAACATTAGTGAATCATTATATGCTTATTGGATGCCCTTGTAACAATAAAAAAATAGATTTGCATGGTCTGTTCTTCTCCTGTATTTACAATCTATACATATATTTAGCTGCCAAACTGTGCTTCTTTATCAAAAGCTGAGACAGAGAGAAAAAATAAATTCAGCCCATTCACAAGCTGTTTCTGCCAAGAAACGTCCAAATGTCCAACTGTGATGATAATTCCCATAAAACCCAGCTAGTGCTTATATAATTGATATATTGTTAACTACACTCTACAGGGGACTGCACAAAATACATTTTTGGCACTCTCTCTCTCTTACACACAATCCCACACACACACACACACACACACACACACACACACACACACACACACACGCACACACACACACACACACACACACACACACACACACGGTTGAGAATAACATGTCTGAGAACTTCATTTTAGACTCCCACTGGGACTATAAGGCACTTGTTTAACACACACACACACTCGCTTATTCACTTAGAGAAATAAACACACACATAAAGGACATTCCAATGACTTATTTTCATTCCCTTTTCAAAGTGAGACTGATTAAATGTCTCTGTTTCTGAAGGTTTTTAATGTTTTTATCCTTATGAGGACATTAAGACCTGAATGCACGCACACACACACGCACGCACACACACACACACACACACACACACACACTTGTACACGCTCGTGTTTATACACACAGGCGAACACGCACACACACACAAACACACACTCACGTACTTGCACTCTGTGACAATTAGCTGACATTGAATCAATGCCAAACAACAAGATATTGGAACTGGCTGTCTGTCCCCCTCCTTGGCATACTAATATCACACACGGGAAACGGACAAACTCAGACAAACACATACACACTGTTCCTGTGGATGAGAATATAGCTAATTAAAACATAGCTATCTTTGAATTTAAATTCACTGTAGGTACATAAAAGTAAGGCATTTACACATGTAGAAGTGTGATACGTGCCACTGAAACATGTGAAAAATTCAGAAAGCTTAATAACGTTTGAAATTAATTTGTATGACACACACTGATTACAATGGTATGTATATGTTAGTAGTGTAGACTTGAACCTGGAGATGTATTCTTGACCTCGGGGACACAGACTGTGCAGTATACTGTACAAGGCAAATTTTCTAAAAGCAAGGACCACTTACTTTGCTATTTCAGCAACTTTTGACCGTATCTCATGGCCTTTATGAGTGAACGGAACTAGCTCACGTGTCATTACTGTGTTATGATCTCCTCCCCATGATCAGCTGTTGATCACTTACTCAGACTTACAGTAAGCTACTGAAGAAGGCTTTGGGATGCGGAAAACTATGTTAAAAGCTAAGTAAGTAAATATAAGTATACTTATAATTATTAACAAATAGATTAATAAATATAATTAATATACCTATGTAATGAATGACAAAACAGTAGAACCCAGTTGTAATAAATATGTCTTGATGGGAGAAGTTATAATTTATGCTCACAACTACATTAAAGTCTTTTATAAACCATGTTTTAAATGTTTGTACTGCTTACCTGGGTTTCAACATAGGTGAAGTTTTCCATCTAAAAACTGCAGATAATTAATTGAAACATTTTGAAAATCACTACTTGGCATGGTTTTATTGGTATTGATATTGTAACTCATTGGATGCTCTGATTCTTCCCGATTCTCATGAGTACAGTACAGTGCATATGCAGAAGCCCATGTGCATATTTGTGTGTCTCTGTGCTTGTGCTGACTTTAAATTAATATATCTGTGTGATGACGAGTGTCTGTATGCACATTTGTGTGGGATTCCCTGTGTATGTGTGTGTTCTAATTATTTTATGTATATGAGAAGCATTGGAGCACTTATAACTTTCACCTCTATGTGGGAGAGACAGACTAAAAGGCACACACACATGCACAAAAAGAAGGAGAGAGAAATTCAGTTTAATGTTTTTTAAGGTGTTCATATAATAATTGAATCCTCTGTCACACCAAAGACCACACACAGTTCAAACAATCTGATCTTGAAAAAAAGGGCAAGGGAAACGCTCTCTCTCGCTCTCTCTCCCATCTGTGTGTGTGTGTGTGTGTGTGTGCGTGCGCACACCTGCAACAGAAAGAGCGAGACATCTCATTGAGTACTGATGATTTTCAGGTACTTGAGGTCCTTCTAGTTGTCCAGTGAGACCAGAGAATACACACACACTTCAATACAGTTAACTACTGCAGAGTACACAGTTCAATGAGAGCAAAGAGGTAGTGTGTGAATGTGTGTGTAAGAGAGATACCATAGAGTAAGAGAGACAGACAGACAGACAGACAGAGAAAGACAGAGAGATGAAATGAATACTGGAAGCAAGGAACCATTTGTTTTCCATTCTCACAAGTTCAGAAATTTAAATATATATATTAATGTACATGCACAACATATGAAGTGTCAGTGTCACAGAGTAGAGTTATGTGTCAGTGAACACAAAGTACATGTTAAGTATACATGGGTCATTATGCCTGTAATGCTGGAATGAAAAGGGCTTTTTTAGTCATCCATGTTGGCATCAAAATGAGTGAGTAATCTATCATTATAGTGTTCAAATGACAGAACTTGCCTGGCCTACATACAGTAGACTAATGCAGGGGTAGTGAGAGAGACAGAAAGAGCAGAGAAGAATATGTGTGAAGACGGAGAGAGAGAGAGAGAGAGAGAGAGAGAGAGAGAGAGAGAGAGAGAGAGAGAGAGAGAGAGAGAGATAGAGAGAGAGAGAGAGAGAGAGAGAGAGAGAGAGAGAGAGAGAGAGAGAGAGA
>JAVQJD010054581.1:0-65788 GCA_036023655.1 Nannoperca australis
ACAAACTTTACACTGTACAGTAATGTTAGAGCCTGTTTCTGTTTTCATGAGGAAAGTATTTTTGAATCTCCAGCACTGAAAGGCGTTGCTGTTGGGACAAATTAATAGAATGAATAATCATTTTACCGAAAGAATATATTTGGATGTAATGTCTTTGTAATCACCAACATTTTAAATTTTTAATTACATATTTTTCTTAGGAACAGTAATGGATTACAATTACATTTATTTTGTAATTTAATTACGTAACGCCGTTACATGTAACTCCCCAACACTGTTTGTGAAACATATGAAAGACAGGCTTGCCATAGAGATATAATACAATAATTCTCAGAACAGTTAAAAATCGTACAGTTCCAGACACCATTTTCCAGTCCTCGTGATGATTGCACTATATCACTTCTCAGCTGTTTTCACTTTACCATCAAGGCTGCCCACACTGCAAAAAAACACCCCTTCTCAACAAGCCATTTAGTTTCCTATTCAGCCTCTTTTTCATTAAACAAGGGAAATGTTCTGCCATTCGAGGAAGATAATTCCACATGCTAAGTCAGATGGCTGCACTAGTATCAAATACGGGACAGCTGGAACACACACACACACACACACACGAACACACACACACACAATGGTCACTGACAACACTGTTGGTCTCTGAGCCACCCTAAGCTCTGAGGAGCAATAGTGTTGACAGAACTTACATTACCAGATAGTCTTATATAAGGCGGCCTGTCACAGATCAATTGCTCTGAGTGTGAGCATATTTTTGTGTGTCTTGTGTGCAGCCATAGGTGCAGCCAGCTGGAAGGTGAGATGTTTTTAATAATTAACCAGCCATGCCTTGCAGCTGAAGAAGGAAGGTCCAACTTAAGGCGTCACTCTGACAGTATTTTGTGCCGGAATTGACAAAATGGTCCTAATAAGACGCAAAAATTCTCAAGCGTGGAAATTTAGCACTAACCCCATGGTATTAAGGTTGGTTTTCTTCAGCTCGGGAATACTTGCATTATTGTTTAGATGGACATGTTTTGCATTTGTAAAGTGTATTCCAAGAAGAAAAAGTTTTGCACAGTGGCATAGCTCTTGACTACCTGTCTATAGTTTGTGCAACAATAATGAATTTGTCTGTAGAACCCAGAAGAATGTGAAGATTTAGTTTTCCCCCAACATGTTTGAAGAGAAAAGGTCCTAAAATGCTAGAAAACAGGTATGTTCAATGTTTCAAGCATTCTTAACTTTCAGCAATTGAGTAGTGAAAATCACTTTTCCAGACTATTTTGTTACAGTGTGCTTTTTATGCAGTTATTTGTGTTTTCTTTTTGGGTGTTTCAGTACCTGCAAACCATCATCAGGATTGTGCATTTTGAGACAACTTGCCAATCCCTGCCCTCCCGGACTGCATTAGTCCATGTGTTGGCTCAGAGCTCAGCCTTATTGAAAGAGTCTGGACTCCAACCTCAGCTGTTTGCTCAGCTGGATTACTCAGGCCTTCCCTCGGGATCAGTCATCCTGCTGGATGTGCCACCAAGCCTCCAAACATTCACTACTGTTGTGGTCCCTGCTTGGTCCACATGAATTAATGTTAATGTAAATATAAATTGGATACGTCATGCATAGAGGGCTTAAATCTGTTTTAGGTATGGGTGGAGAGACCTAATGTGCAACACAACTCATGGTATAGCGTAGTCTATGTTATTGTGTGTATATTTATATACTAGTGCTTCACTTGCATGGTTTTATGTTGGGCTGGGTATCAAACCTCAGTATTTAATTGATATCAACCCAAATGTGTCTGTACTTCTGCTGTTTAGCAACTTCCCAAAACTGGCATCTATCAGATTCTTTGTTTAATTATTCTTTGATTAATTGTTCCTGATTTAAATGGCTGCTTGTGTGTAACATTTGAGAGCCCCTAAAGGAAACCATGTATCTAAGTAAGTAAGTCAATAAATTTTTTATTAGTCGACGACAGAAATTGAATCGGCAACCATTTTGAGAATCAGTGAATGAGTTATTCATTTATCCAGCACAAAGGCCAAACATTTTCTGCTTGCAGCTTCTCAAAAGTGGGTATTTGCTGCTCATTTGCTGTACATTTAATATCTTTTGGACTGTCCAACAAAACAAGACTCTGTAAAAATGCAATAGAAAATCTTCTTCATTTTACAGACTAAACGATTAATTGATTAATCAAAAATATAGCACTTAAAATAACTATTAGTTGCAGCCCTAGAAACTAGGATTGTAAAATTTAAAAGGACAGTATGTGGTATAAGATGTGGGTTTTCTAGTGTTAAATGTACAGCATAGAATATGTATTTGCAGCATTCGCATGTATTGATGTACGCCTACAACAGTCAAAAAGGTTTGTGTGATTTAGCCGTACTGTAAGTGGGATCCAGCACTGTTTGCCCTGCCTGGTGACCCCTCCTCCAGTGACATTAAGGGCCCTGGCCCACCGGATTAGCAGAGCAGTGAGCTGAGAGGCAGGTGAGTGATATACTGTGTGTGTAAAAGTAAGGGCCGTTAAGTGGAACACAAGCCAACAGCAGTAAAAGGCACAATATATTTGGCACGGCGTGTCTTTTCTACAGCATATCCATCCATGGCCTTAGTAGTGTGTATGTGTGCGTGTGTGTGTCCCATGATGTGTGTGTACATAGTCCCAATTCTCTAACCTGGAGTCTTGCCTTACAAAGTGACCCCATGAGCTGATTTATGTTTAGATTTCATTCCATTCATTCTGTAATGCTGGGTGGGTTTCAGCAAGAACTCTTAACCAGTGAATCACAGAATAACGTGTGTGTCATATGTGGCTGACATTATAAGCTATACATTGTAAGCTGTATATTATAAGGTATACTTTGCTGGCTACTCAAAGTCCTGCATGCATTAAACGGTTGGGAAGGATTTCTCAAGGGTCGAGCCATGCATAAACCAAAAACATGCATGAGACTTTTCGTGCGAGTTTGGTTGCTTTTGAGCACACATGTACACTTGTGTTTGTGTGTGTGTGTGTGTGTGTGAGAGAGAGAGAGAGAGAGAAGGAGACAAACAGCGGTAGTTTAATTTGTGGAGATAGTGGAATCATTAAGCCATGTCTCAGTAATGGAGACTAATGTAGGATTAGGCAGACATAATGACGTGCACTCATCTGGAATGCTTCAGTAGCAGCAATCAGCATGGAAAATGGAGTGATATGGAATTTCTTTGACAAGCTTTCATTCATATTTGTAAATGGATACTAATGTGGAAAAATATGGAAGAGTAGTACTTAGGGAAAATGAGGATATGGTCTAGGAAAATTATCTAACTTATCAAATATGATTGTGTCCATAAGGACATTACATTTTGACTTGAATGCCCCTCAAAAAATGATTGCGTGCCAGTTTCTTTATAAGCATCCCCAAACATTTCTGAAAATATCTATACAGTGCGGTTTACGACAAAATGCATGTGTGAACAGTTGAGGCCTCGTAAACTTGACAAAAATAATAAAAGTGACTTGTTTGCCCTGTGCTCTCCTGTGCCATGCACTAGGTACTGTTACCTCCATCAGACACCCCTGAGAGGCTCTGAGATATTGATATAATACAAGAATAAAACTCTGGATGTGCACTTTCCTTAGTGATGCCAGAGTCAAATGTGTACAAGTTTGGGCCTGCCTCTGCATTTACTTAAACAGCAGTCACTGATCATTTCCTTGGCTGAGTGTATGAGGGCCGGAGCATCAGGGGTTGAGAAGGAACATGAATGACCATGTTGTGTTTTTCTAGGAATATGAGAAGGACTCATTTACGCCCCTGGACTGCCCCCTTCTGCTTTTGGACTGTACCCCCCTTAGCTGGGTGTCTCAGTGGTCAGGCTGCTGTGTGCCCCCATGCTGTGATTGACAGGATGCATTTATAAATGGGGCTCTCTTCTCTAGCCTTTCATGACTTCTCACTGTTACATTTCCATGTCCTCTTCCTCTTTTTTTTTTCATTTTGCTTCCCCTGCTCTCCCTTCCCATTGCTTCACCATCCTCTTCTCCACCCTCTGCCCCACAACCTTTGTGGGAAAGTACTCAAAGAGGACTGGGCCATCTATCAAACAGGTCATTAAAAAGAAATGCACTTCTAACAGTAAAGCAATGAATCAATTAGTTTCTCGTTACCGTTGGTTATTGTCAATAGGTCTGTGGAAAAAGAAAAATGCTTTTTGAACAACAATCCAACGCTGACAAGGAATTATTTATACATATGCTCATAAACGCCTGGTTTTATTACTCTTTTCTTAGGGTGTTTTCAATTCAGTTTGATCATACTCTTACTTGTCTGATTGATATTTGGATGCAGATCATAGTACCAGCCTGCGGCACGCTGCCAGGTACAACATGTAGTAAAAGACTTGTTAAGCAATACCACCTTAAACAATAAAAGACGCAATGTACTGTAGCAAAACTACCATTATTAAACACACTTAAACACACCTTACAGTATATAAAATGCCACACCACCCAAAAGCATTTAACGGCAGTTTGCTGAGCCGCAGTCAAGCTTAAGCCATTCATAAATCCACATTTATGAATCGTTGCCAGTTTTACCACCCTATCCATTTCCTGCACTAGATCTCACTTATGACATTGATATGATTAGAACTGATATGTCAACTAATAATATACCTGAAGAGATTTATTTTTGAAGCCATTTCCTACATAGCTCTGGTTGTTGTCTCTTCTCTGCTTCCATGTCTGCTGACATCCTATCGGAATAGAAAACAAACAGTGCTGGTGTGTAGGTGTGAGTGGGAGTCTGTTTTTGGGGGCTTTAAATCTGTTGCTCTTTGCTCCAAATATTACTACTCAGATTTACAGGTCTGGCTGCTCCAGTGCATACAACGCTGCATGTGGTCCCACCCTATCCTTTCATTTTCTTTTCTGGTGTTTGGTGACAGTTAATTGTCTAAATCTACAGATACACATTAACTCTTTAGTAGCCAGAATTTTTCTTTGTCTGTAGAAACACACATTTATTTATTTACATACAGGATATTTTTTTACTGTTAACTACTTCCTTGTTAGCTAGTATCAGGACGTCTTAAATGGCTTGGAAACTTGGCAACCAGAGTGATTTCATGTACTCTCATGCTCCAATCAGGATTAAGCTAGATTTTAATCAAATGTGGTGATTAAACACTAATGTTGCAAATCTGCTGTTGGTTAAATCTGAACAAACCACACTGATGCAGTCCTGAGTAAGCAGAGTTTTTCCCGACTTTAAAACTCTAAATAAATGGGGCACCTTGGTAGCCAGTTTGATTCCAGCTGGCGACTTTTGTTGCATGTCATGCCCCATCTCTCTCCCCCACATCCTGTCTGCATCTTCACCTCATTCTGTGTAATAAAGGCAAAAAAGGCCCCCAAAATATCTTTAAAACAAACAAACAACTCTTAATAAACAATAATGAATGATGTTTTATTCTGAACTTTGTCTTGCATTGTTTGCTTATTTCGTTATGGATATTTAATGTTTTATATTAATAACATTTCAACAAAGTGAAAGAGATTTAAACCTTTAACTCACCCTGTAACTTTTCTAACACTCAGAAAACTAGAGTTGTATGTAAAGATGCACCAATTATGTCCTATATCAACAAAGCACTGCTGACCATTTATTCCCTGGTAAGAAAGCATCTCCACACAAGTGAAGAAATAAATCTTGACCTTTTCACCACCTTCACTCCAGCTCCTCACAAGGGAAAATGTGTTTCCAACGTCCAGGGAGTGCACATTTAACTGATGTCATGTTACCAGATTTCTGCTGTGAGTCTGCACATGTAATACGTAATCCTCCAGCTGCCAACATGGGAACGTGTAGATCATTCACGGCGATCCCATCCCCTGATGAATGCGGTTTCAATCTGCCTTAATTGTCCCTATTGTTAACATCGTTGACATGGCAGCGTTAACTGCAGGAAAGAGTGCTGTGTGTTGTTGCTGCCGAGTTCACGCGGTAACGTTACACTGGAGAATTAGTTGTCAGCCCCTAAATCGCAGATACAGAATGTGTCTTGTTTTCTATAGTACACAATTTTTACAGCTAATGTGAATGTAAGAATATGTCTGAGTCAGAAATAAATAGGGACTAACCGTCTGAGCTGTGTCTGCCTCAGTTTTGTTTTTTGGCCACAGTAAAAGAGATGGGACCTTAATTAATTCCGAGTAGTCGGAATTAATTAAGGGTAAAAATTTTCACACCTCTCTGTCCTCAGCCAGGGCCTCCAACTCCTCTGGGGGGACCCCGAGGCGTTCCCAGGCCAGCCGAGAGATATGATCTCTCTAACGTGTCCTGGGTCTTCCCCGGGGCCTCCTCCCTATTGGACGTGCCTGGAAGGCCTCCCTAGGGAGTCGACCAGGGGGCATCCTTACCAGGTGCCAAAACCACTTTAACTTCTTTCTACTTTGAGTCCCTCCCAGATGTCTGTATTTCTCAGTCCCTGAGAGTGAGCCCAGACACCCTACGAAGGAACCTCATTTCCGCCGCTTGTATCCGGGATCTTATTCTTTCGGTCACCATCCAAAGCTGGTAGGGTAGGATAAGAGGATATGAACATAGATTGATTGGTAAATTGAGAGCCTTGCCTCCTGGCTTAGCTCCTTTTTCACCACGGCGGTCCGGTATAACACCCGTAGGACCTCGGACGCGGCACCAATCTGTCTGTCAATCTCACGCTCCATCTTACCCTCACTCGTGAACAAGACCCCGAGATACTTAATGTCCTCGGCTTGGGGCAGAGACTCATCTCTAACCTGAAGGGAGCACTTTATAGGGATGTTCATGTTAAATGTTGTTTTGTTATTGCCAATAATTTCGTACCTCTGACCTTGAAAACAAGCCTGTCTGAGTCTGAGAACCCCTGCTGAAGATTTTTGTCTCCTCCTGAGCGACTAACAACAGACTGCATAATGCAGCGCTGCATAATGATGGAAACATTCTGGGTGCAATTTATGAGGTGCAGATTTTTCAGATGCTATTTTATTACATCAGGAGAGAATCTACTGGGAATCAAGGCATTATTAAAACTGTTAACACTGCGTTTGTCAAAAGATAGAAATGATATTATTGGACTGCTGTCTATCTTGTTTTAATAATGCCATTGCTCAATGGTCACATGGGATATGTCCGCCTCCAGTGCTTACGAGAGAGAGATTGGGTGAAAACCAGTTAATACACACAATACATCATCGCCCTATTTCACTACAGTACACAAAACAGGATATTTATCTTGTACACATGCTTGCACATTCATTCTCATGCAAACACACATCTGCAGAAATCTCGAAAGCAACGTGCCTCTGTGTTTGGGGCAGATAAGGATACGGATCTGATCAGGAGCAGTGTAGAGTGGATTGTATTGTCTTGTTTGGGATGTTGGATGGAACATATAGTCATCTCCCAGCCTGAGCTTCTGGCTGTTATTTTTCTCAGTTTCCTCTGCAATGCTCAGTTGTCATGTTTATGTCTCTGCTTCTCGTGTACATGCTGATTGAGTTAAACCAGCGGATTTCTGTTTATTGCACATTTTGTCTCGATCTGATTGGCACATTTCAGTGTTTTCATTTCTTCCACCACAAAAGAAGAGCTGTCCTGTGTCTTTCTTCAACTCGTTCCCCCCTGTAGGCACAGAAGGACTGATGTTAATAATTTTGCTGCTGGATCATGTCCTGTAGACCCATATGGTTTCACTGGGTTGGATCAGGATTATTAATCGTGATCTGTTGCCTGCAAAAAATGAACGTGATACTTGTATTACAGCAGCGTCTGGTGAGTGAAACGTCTTGAATACTTGAGCGCCAGTGTGTTTCCTGACTTTCCAGAGTCATCAGGTGATATCCTCTGCGACCTTTGTTGCAACTAGTGTCCCTGTGGACACTGAGTGAACATGATATATGTGGAGTGATATGATGTAAGTGAACAGTTCACTTATTTAGCAACTTAACAGTTCATCTGTTTTATCATTATGTCTTATACCTTTTTTATCTTGCACCAAATGCAAGGTCCTTGTACCCTGTGTGTCATGTACTTACATAACTGCAATGTCAGTGTTTCTTACAGCAATCTCACCAAGACAAATTGACCTACAGTGCATTTGTTTTACTTACAAATACCGCAATTGACAAATTGATTGGCTCATTCAAGTGTGGGCATCCATTTACTTTGATCCTGGCTGACATCAGTCTCTAACTGATTTCAGTTTGGCTCTCATATCGGCATTCAGACTCTCTGTGAGCCAGCAGCTTGTATCAAATGCAGTTGTAAAAATAGATAAAGCTAGGATATCCCCCTGTTCTGACACTAAGGCATTCAGTGGCCTGTGATGGACTATTTACATCATTGTTTTTGGCCCTCAGTTTGAAAAGCATGACTTGACGTTTGCCAACAACCATTACTCATTTCCCCTTTCCTCCACTTGGCTGTCAGTGCCCTGTGTGTGTACTTGTAAAATTCCCTTAAAATTACCTTATGAACTTTTTGACCACTTGTAGCGCCGTGGAGCAATGTTTTCCACAGGGTACCTTTTAGCTTTCTCTAGTTGTAGATTCAGAACCTAAAAAAATACAAATAATTGTAGCTGCAAACAGGAAATCTACAAAAAAATTTGATTGGAAAAATGGAATAGGCAGGTGTTGTTCAGGTTACAGTGTGTCTCTAAGTGCCTTGCTGTGAACTGTGAGTTCCCTTCTGGGCTACTTTGGGAAACAGTCTTGTGTTCTTACAGGACTTTGGTATGATTGGTTAGAAATAGCTCATGTGGTTAGTTGTGTCAGAGTTTCTTATTTTCTTAGAAAGGGCGTGTTTCTATCACAATCAATGTTTATATGGTTTATTTATTGTCTGTACTACTGTAATTTAAAAATCTATTTTTCTTTTCATGTTGATAAGACTTTAGAATGTATACTTCTCATCAGTCTTTTCTTGCAGACACACACTTTATAACCCATGCTGACTACAATATATAGGTTGCAGAAGTCTTTAAACTCTCTTTCCCCCAGACGTCATGCTTTTTGGTTGTGACAAGTAGCAGTCCCTCTTCCCAGCAGTGCTGTAGTGCACGCTAACTGAAGTGAGGTCACCACAGTAAAAACAACACAAAAAGTTTCCTATGGTCGTAAAGGCTGGCCGCTGAGTGTTTGGAGCACTAGAGAAATACGTCCTAGATAATTGACGGGATAATTTCCGTAGCAGCGGCTGAGGTCAGGCTTGGGCCTCCTTCCCCCACTGTCCACAGTCCACATATACAGTCTGAGCCCCTCATCTGCCCCTCCTCCCATCATCATAACATCTCCACAAATTGTAGTTTTTCCTTGCCTCCACAATTTGCCCCAACTTTTGGCCACACTCACCTCATGTGTACCTTCTGGTCTGTTCTCCTGTTGAGTTATGGCCACTTCTTGGAGATAATTTCTTGTCACCAGCTATTTTGACTGACCTCTTGTTCCAAAAAGAGTCTCTTGACCTTAACTGAGCAATATGTACACTGGCAAAGCAAGTAATACACACAAAGTGAAACACAGATGAAATGAGCCAGGCGGTTTTAAAGTTGTCTTGATAATGCACTAAGTGTTATATGCCTCTTAAAGGGGAACACTTGACACAATAGCTTAGACCTGGACATAATGTCAAAATTACACTTTTGATGGTACTTGCAGATTACAGTAGATCATGTACATGCTGAATGGTTAAGGCATCTTTTAACTATTAAACTGTGTCACTTTTGATAAGCCGTAACTTAAGCTAAATGGTTCAGTACACTTAAGAGTAAACAAGTTTATATTATATGAAAAAGTCAAAGCTGCTGATCTGATTGATATTTTTGGTCATTTGAAGGCAGCAGAAAAAGCTGAAAACACCACCATGACATATCATCCATTTGTTGCTATAGCTAGGTTTTAGCAAACAGTTGTCAATTTACACCTCTGGCAGACATGAACCAACATTAACACTCATTCAGAGTTGTGTTTCCAGCCATCTGATGAATATAATATTCACTTTCCTGCATGAGTTGTTTTGGTCTCCACCAACTCCTGAGAAAAATATCCGCTTCTTTAGGTGCTCTGCTGTTTCCTTTATTGCTCTTTTCTTTGTCCTTATTTGTTTCTTTCTCTTTATTTCCTCTTAATGGGCACATTCCTCTTTTCCCTGATATATTTCTGTCTTGTTCACTTGCTCCTAAATCAATGGCCCTGAATCTCTCTCTCTATACCTGTGTGTGGTGCACTGCAACATGGACTTCTGTTATCATGAGCTCTTTTTATTTATCTCCCCTCCAGTTGTGCTACTCCCACAGTGTCAGCTTCAGCTTTCTCCATCTAGGCCCAGCCAGCACAGCGTGTTGGAGACTTGCTCTGTGGGTGGGAGGCAGTTGCATGCAAGGCACACTCTGGGCCGCGTGCTGTAGGCTTTTCCCCCCTTTAAACCTCTGTAGCTTTTCTCTTAGCTCACTTCATTTTTCTTTTTCCCTCCCTTTCTCTCAGTTCCTGCGGTGGGGGAAAAACTTACAGCGCGGTTTATTTGTTCTGATTTGGTGTCGGTTCTCACATGTCCTTGGCAGGCTTTCATACCTCCATGACAGTAGCCTAGATTGAGAGGGATTATCATGATATCATGTGCACGTGTGTGTCTATTGAGCTGCTCACACTGATGCCATTGCAGCACTACCGGCTGTATATTCATGCACTATGTGTGTGCGATACAGACTGTCACTGTTAATGTTGGAGCAGCGAAGTGCTTGACCGCCAGTGCGTTTCCCTGCCACAGCGCTTTGGTCTCCAGCATCCAGAGACTCATCTTTCCCCTCTCCTCCCCTCTCCCTCACCTCATTTGTGTGTCTGTCTTGTTTATGTTCCTCTTCGGAGAAAAACCACGGCGACCTTGTTGGAAGGCGCGTGAGGCCTACAATTCAACTGGTGATTTGAGGGAAATGAATGAGGGGTTTTAAAATGAGGGGAGCGCTTGGGGGAAGGAGGGGGTTAAGTGAAAGGCAGAGTGGGAGCTGAGCTGTTTCCATCTGACTGTTTCAACTAATCCTAAATTGCAGCCACTGGAAGACAGTGACCTCCTCCTAACATGTGTTCACCATTAATCCAGACGTGGTGAGAGAAGGCCTGTTTTCACCAGGAGAGAAAGATGAGACAGGAGAGGAGTTGCTTCTCAACCCTCATATTATTCACACCATATTTATGTGCATCATGTGTGTCTCTGTGTGTGTGCACGTATAAAAAAAAAAAAAAAATGATACCACACATTAGTTATGAAAGGGAACAGATCATCTGTATTATTCATACACACTTGCATCGTGAGCAACACATCAGTTTAACATCTACTGATGTTATTTTAAATTGAAATAATACCGATAAGGTTTGGGCGTTCTTCAAAAAAGAGAAAAACAGAAGTGTTGAAAAGAAATGTACAAAAAGTTCTCTGAGGACAAACCAGGAGAGTTCAATTTTCAGCTGTTGAAACAAACTTGAGTGTATTATTGGTAAATAGAGGTGGTTGAGTCATTCCCTTTTCTTTCCAACCGCGATTGGAGATTATATATTCCATTTCATGTCCACAAATATGCTCTGTTGTTAATTAAAGGGCCAACGATTTGTTGCTTAGGTCAGCAAAAGCTTTGACACGTTGGATCTATTTAATGGATGATGACCTTTCCTTCCCCCTTTTCTTAATTTCTTCTTCCCTAAATCTCTCATTCTCACTAAAAAAAGACATTTGTGAGGATTTCTGCTCTTTGTTTTACCTTTCTCAGATTCTTTTTTCTCTCCTGACCTATTCATCTGGTCTTTTTCTCTCTGTACTACTTCGTATTTCCATATTGAGCCACATGATGTTTGCTGTGAACGGGAGAAAGTGCAGGGGACCCAGGGTGCGCTGACAACGAGCTCCTCCATGTGATGTATGACATGGATATAGAGGGATGCAAGCCCCATTCCAATGTTTGGGAGGCACATAAAGCATATTACAGAAGGGCTGTAAAAAGAGCCAACATTAGTGTCCAAATTTAAAACATGTCCCAGGTCTCAGCTGTCATTCGCAAGGGAATGTCTTGCTCCCCTTCTTCTCTTCTCCAGAGCTTTGGCAGAGAAAAGGAATAGAACAACAGAGGAGAGGGGAAACTGGCAGAATGTACGTTCCCAACATGCGGACTTTGTTAGTCTGAGACATCATGTGCAGTGTTTTTTTAAGTGTTAAAGATTGGGCATCACAATTAATCAAAGCAGGCCAATATGGTGGATAAAGGATTCAACAAGTAACACACAAAACCAGGGGCCAATGTGATGACGTTGCTGCATAAATGAGGTATCCTTTAAAGGGTCACCCAAATTACAAAAACACATATTTTTGTACTTAGCCCTACTGATATCTAGCCATGCAGATATTTTCAGTTAAATCTGGTGTGTTTTTTGAGATATACGTCTCTGAGATTTCTGCTGCCTCCCCAATACATTTGAGGTGAACGGCATTTCATTTGTGGTGCTCAAAGCATTGAGAAATTACATTCAAAAAAACGTATTTCTGTCTGTCTTTGGATAATCCACAGACCTCACTGTCAACAGTTTTCACTTGAACTATTACCAAAGAAAATGTTCAGACAATGAGTTATTCAAATGTAATCTTTTAATGCTTTGAGCTGCACAAACAGAATTCCTTTTTTATTCATTACATTGTGGTGGAAGCAGTTATAGGGGTTAATATCTCAAAACCGTAACCTTAATTAAACCAAACATTTCTACATGGCCAGAATTTGTCCGAAGTGCCCCTTTTTAAAAACTGAACGAAAGGCGCTCAGACTGTAAACATAATATGGATATGATGGCACTCTCAGTTTCACATTTTCACGAATTTCACATGTATTTGATATACGATCGTTTACTGTATGTAGAGCTGTATTTAGATTGTGTGGTCATGTAAATGAAAACGTGTGTTAATAGAAGACTCTTGTGGCAACAGCACCATCATTAACATTAATGATGCAAAATAATCTGGAGAACATATATTAAATCTATATTTTCACAGGATAAACATTTAACACCTAAGGTGTGGTACATTTTAATTTTCTTCCTGATCATCAAACCCCACATTCAGCCCCATGAAAGACCCATATAGACATTAAATATCCAGCAGTGCAGGGAGCTTCAAGTAGCAATCCAAATATACAGAGGTATTCTCAAACAACGCTGGCTTGCCAACTGCAACACTCCTATTTATTTATATATTTATCTGGATTTCCTGTATACTTGTCGAGATGTCAGGCTGGACTGTGCTATCTGAGGCCCGTTTGACATAGGTTGGCTAGCCCTGGCCAGGCTACGCCGCGTTGCATTAAGGCTGGGTTATTTATCCTGGGGGCTCATAATGATGCTGCTGTCCTGGTCCCTGAGACTGCTCTGTTCTCTCAGCCGCCTCCAGACATTCGAAGGATGCCGGGCCCGGCAGGTCCCCTCTGGTGCTCCCACCAGGTATGCTGCACTGAAGCTGCGGATGCATATAGGTCAGGAGTGTGGCTGGTGCTTACTTTGTGTGTTTGCATTGAGTGATTCTTGCATTTGTGGTTTTGCTCCTCACATAAGAAAGCTGGTTGGGTGATTAAGTTCTTTACTGTGGGCTTTAAATGTTGAAAGATTGTCTCATTATATAAACAGAATTTCATCAGCCATTTCCAAATTTTCATTTGCTAATGATATACAATGCAGCCAAACACAACAACCAAGTTTTGGTAGATTTATGTTACAATACTGTATCTTTGCAAATGTTTTAAACTTGTTTTGTCATGTTAGCAGTATGGCTCTATGGATGGCAATGTTGGTTGGTCCACCACTTTTGACCAGACTGAAAAATCTCATAAACTATTAGATGGTTGCAAGGAAATTGGCTACAGATATCCATGGTCCCCAGAGGATGCTAATTAGCAAATGTTAAAATGATAAATGTTAAGCAACAATGCAAAACTAAGAGGTTGAACATTGTAAACATTATACCTGCTAAACATCAGCATGTTAGCAATCTGATATTAGTACTTTTCACAAAGAACTGCTGTCTTACAGTCTTACAGAGCTGTTAGCATGGCTGTAGAATCTGAGTCTGGATTGGACTAATTGATCATTTTATTAAATTGTATTATATCCTCCTACAGTGGTCTCCAATGAACAATAGATCTTTGTCACAACAGACATTTTGAGTCGTGAAACACAGGTACAACTGACTTATTAATAATGGCTAATAATACCAAAACCAGTGATCCAGCATTTATGATACCACAGCCCTGGGAGTGGGACACCTGAATGGAATGCAGCCATTAATAATGTTATCAGTTACTCATGTGCTTTTTGTGCAATGGCAAGTCAAAATGTTGACTGTGAGAAAAGCCTCTGCTGTGAGATAACACAGAGCAGCAGGGACATGTGACATGTCATGGAAATGAGTGAGATGAGAATTTGTATTATTGCCAGTGTGTAAAATTCCTCATATTAAACACATCCATTGTCAGTCATTAGCTTGCTGTCTCTTTCATTGTTAAATCATTTTTATTTTGGCAAGCAGGCTTTGGCTGAATTTAGAAACAAAATGTTTGTAATTATCTCTTTTCTCCCACAATCACCAGCATTGTAGAAATCATAATTTTCTGCACATGTTAAAAGTTCTTGGTCCCTCTTGACTTGGATTTCATATGCATGTATTTCAGATACATTCAGTGTGATATACTGTGTGTGTGTGTGTGTGTGTGTGTGTGTGTGTGTTGCTCTCTCAAAATGAAGATCTGACAGGCTTGTCTTGTTGGTCTTAATGTGACATCGGCATGTACGGTAGATTTACACTGGCATACTTTAAGGACAAGGTCAACATAGGGGCTCCTTCTCACGGGTTTGTATGTGTACTGTATGTGTGCTTGTTTGTAATTACAAAATTATAAGGAGGAAATGGAAATGTTTCTCTAATTACTTGCAGATGGTCACAACAAATACTATACTGTAGAATGGTTAAATGCAGTTTTAAAGCACTGTAAAGGCCTTTCAACACTTTTTCATATGTTTTTCAAGCCTCATTTTTTAAAAAACACATTGAAATCAGTGGGGAATCCTCTGCCCATAAAACCAAAACTTTCTGCTACAAACCACAGGTAATGAATGTGAAAATGTTGTTTTGTAATTTGGGTTACCCATTTAGTTTGTTATTTGACATATCTAAGCATGGAGGATGATGATGTGTTCTCACTAAAATGACCCGTGCCACGTTCCCCTTCAACTTTGATCTGCTGTTGTCAGCTGTTACACAGTGACATGGCGGCGGTTCGTGGTATGTTACTTGTTATACGGTTATACTGTTATTCCTTCGTTGACCTTGTGGATAACGTCAGCCAATCCTGTCAGTGGGGACACATGTTGCGTCTTGTTGGACGTCTGCCTTGCATGTCTCAACAACTTTCATGCTGACTGATGCTGGCAGAAATAGACCTATTTTTGGCAGATATTCAAAGTGTTTGACAGATGCTCAGATTGTAAAAGTATACTGTTTCATTATTCCGAAGGTTTTGTAAGAAGAAGATAAAAAGCTATTTAATTCACCTAAAATCAAACCAGCATTTTCTTTTACTGGAAAATACACAACGTTTATTAATAAAAATAAAACCTTGAAAAGGCAGTTACCACTGATTTCAACTCCTTTGCCAAGTGTATTTTACTACAACAAATATGCTGCTGGAAGAATTTTAACATCATTAGCTGAGTAGCCTTGTGCAAGGCCAAAATAGACAGCAGGATGGAAACACGAGGGAGCAGTGTGCTACCAATGACTCCTTCCACTTTAATTTGCACTGAGAATGTTTCCTAACCAGAGGCTGTTTTAATGTCTATAAGCAAGCTGAATATAAAAATCTAAATAAACATTTTGACACAAACGTGCTTCTGCTGTGGACTACATGACCTAGGGAATGGGGAGTATGAGGAATGTAAACAGAGTTATTTTACTCGATGAAAAATTGTTACCCAGCTTTGCCGACATGCTCCCTCAATATGTGCATATGGTTCAGCATAGAACACTCACGCCAAAATTCACCTCATACCCCCCCCCCCCCCTGTCCAGCTGTGCCTCTCACTTCAACTCCCTGCAGACTCGATCAGTCTCATCACACCTTTTACACTGGACTGAAAATGCATTGGTCGTCTTTTTAAAAGGCTCTATCCAGGTTAGTTCAGCCTGCAAAATTACCCTGGTTGTGACTGGGGTTAAAGTTGACAACGTTTACAGCCTTTGTTTTAAGCTAAGTTACCCAGTTGAAGTGTTATATTTACTGCACATTCATGAGAGTGGTGTCAGTAATCTCTGTAAAAAGTAAAAATTCCCTTAAGAGGTGGGTCAAACTCTGTTGTGCTTAGAATGAAACTTCATTATTCAGTTCACAAATGTGACAATAAACCCTGCACTGAACAAGAATACTGCTGCAGAGTTTTAGTCTGGGAGAAAGGGGTAATTAAAATGCTATGTGTAGCTGGCAGGATGAGGAGGACCAGATTCACCTATCAAGGTGCCCCTGCCCCCTTCTGATAACTGTCAACAAAGGAGCTACATTTCAGGATGTAGACTGAGAAATATTAGGGACATACAGTGGCTTTCTTGGAAACAGTTGTTCTTTTTCTTACTAAAGACATCTGATTTTGCAATTGGACAAACCAAAAGAATTACTCCTCTAAGTGAAAAAAACAAATGGATTCCCAAACACTAATGAATCTGGACAAACTGTACTTACACACAGTTTGAGCCACTGCGGCTGGACTGCATTTAGTCTGCATTGTGTTTCATGTCGCTACAGGCGCTTGACAAACACAAGCAACTAGTTGATGGGTAAAACATAGATTTGAACATCATTTTTTTGGTGGTGAATTTGTTGGAAACATTGTAAGAGAGAAATGGACTTGAACACAACTACACCAACGGTGAGACTCACTCTTATTTGCATTATTTAATTTGAATCAACTTCCTCTTAGCCTCTTAACAGCCTCTTAATAGCTTTCAAAAGTCTCATGTCGCTGCTTTCTTGGTTCCAGATTAGATTCCACCATGGGTCAATAATTGTAATCGTTATTAATCATAATTGCAGTTGTAATAGTATATGGTGACATTTTATGGCCACCCTGGAATGTCAAAATAGGGTTCTTGTATAAATTTCCATATATTTGTCATTGTACATTTGACAATTGTTGTAATTGCACAGTTTATGTTAGTGATTGATGCTGTATGTGGGCTGTTTTTACTGTTGGATAATAATTTTCACCCAACATACTGTATTTCCCTGCAGCCAAAATAAGTATAGCTCTCTCTCAACTCACAATTAATGATTGGTCACAGTTTGGTTTATTTATTTTCTCTATGAGGTACCTTCGTGTAGTGATCTGTGTTTTTACACAGCCTCTGTGGGAGCAGTAGTAAGCTGTAAAAACACTAACACCACATCACAGCAGTGCATCTTATGAGTAGCACAGATTTTGAGTTGAATCTGAACCCTTTACATTTTGTTAGTTTTTTGGTTGTCCTTTAACTTGATGTCTCCATGAAGAATAACTTTAAAGTTTGTGCTAGTTTTTTTCAGACTCTATAACATTTTTTATCAGATTTTCAATTCATTAACAGTGTGTCCCATTAAAATTGTGTCATATGTGGGGTTTTGTGTCTTGATCACTTTTTCTATTCTTTTTTTATTGGTCTCACTATTGCCAAGACACAAAAATACTTCCTAAAAGGCCAGTAAACTTAATATAAGAAATTAACTACTGTATGTGTGGTGCTGGATACTGTATACAAGACCTAAGTATGTCAACAGTTTGTACAGTAACATTTAGTTAAATTAGAACAGTTTATGTAAGCAGGAACAAATCCCTTGCCTTGTAAATGGCAGCAGGACACAGGCAACCTTTGCTATCACTTGTGTCAGCAGTGTCGGCATAACCTATATACATTTACTGCATAACCTTTCCTCTTGTTCTCAGTACATTTTCCCTTCACATGTATTTGTATGCTAAGACCAAATCTGGCTCTGCCTGTTAAAGCTCAGCACGCTTCACGTGTGCGCACATGGCTGAACAGTAGCTTGTTTGTTTTGCTGAATAATCCTTAATCAACAATCCAAACCAAAGCATAGTCTCTCATTATCCCAGGGAGCATGCCAGTTTGGCACACAGTGAACCCTGCCTGTCTGTTTTAAACAGGAACCTACTGAAACAGCACAGAAGGGGCCCTGACGGCAATCTGTGTGTGTGTGTGTGTGTGTGTGTGTGTGTGTGTGTGTGCGTGTGCGCGCTCACACACAGAGACAAATATGCATGAACGGGATGCACATGGGCACAGATGTACACAACACTGCAGGCCAGAACATGCACATGGTCATGCTGTCAAGGCAAGTAAAAGTCATAAAAACAAAACAAACACAGCAGTACACATGGACTGACTGGCAGTCATGCACACACACACACACACACACACACACACACACACACACATGCACTGCATGCATCATTTGAATATAATAGTGGGGTATTGTGACAAAGATGAATAAGGTACACAGACATTATTAGCTAAAGACTTCGAGAGAGTGCTGGATACGGCAGAGAGCCATCTTTCTTTCATTAGGCAGTATAGGGATTGCAACACAGGCCCTAGGGGCATTAATTATACTGAGAGTGGGGTCTGTGTGGGCCTTACAGTAGGCACCACACATGGCATTGAGTAACACGGCTGTAGCTCTTCATTATTGGGGCTTTCCTCTTTAAACCTTTCATCACTCCCCATCATGCAATACAGAGAGGGAATCCTGAGCTTGGGTATCCCACTAACCAATGGAAATATACGTAGTTCATTGTATTCTCAGTTTTCTGGTCTTGTCTCTCCTGGTCTTTCTTGCCTTATTTTCCTCTGTGTATTTCTATTGAAGACATGCATGCAAGCACATACACACACACACACACACACACACACATACACACACAGTTGAATTACTTGAGTGACACGCTTCACAGCTCTGACTTCCTGCCACCCAGTGGGAGGAGCTGTCCATTACAGTGACAGACTTGACTTAAAAAAAATATTATTTCATATCAGGCCAGAGAGGTTAGAAGGAGACAGATGCTGTCAGAGAGTGACGGATGAGCCTCTTTTAAAAGGCCATGAGGGAAATAATAGACAGCCCAACAAGCCTTAAAAGCAGCAAGCTAAGCCAGGACCATCTCCGCTCTCCCTCTCATCTCCAGAACTGTCAGACTGAAAAATGTCAGCAATTAGAAAATATGGTAATGTAAAGGTAGTTTCATGTTTGATCTGCAGTGTCCTGAAGTAGCTGTGGCAGTCGAGGTGGTTGTAGAGGGCAACGAGCAGCAGGAGGGAAGGTTAAAGTCAGGACAGATGGAGCCAGGGCCAAATCCAGAAGAGAGGATAGCAAGTTAAGATATTTAGACTGCATGACCCATGTCACAGGAAGATTAGGTAAACTGTTAGCTTACTATTCATTTATTTCTTTTCCAGTATTGTGAAAGTGAGTATTCTGACAATTTAGTTTTCTTTACAGCTTTTTCTTTATAAGACTGTTGAAAACAAATTAAAAGTGTTTCCTGCAAATGTGATTTTTATCATTTGCATATTTCTGTCCGACATCATGCAAAGGGAGAAGCAAAGGTTTTGGAGGGCTCATACAATGTCATCGTTAGCAACCCATGATGTCATCATGGAGACGTCTCCTGTTTGTGTGAGTGTTTGTGCACTCAAGTTGAAATCAAGGGTCCTTAATTTGGTTGTCCATAAACAACACATTTACATGGTTATACACACACAGACAGATATGAACATTTGTTTTGCTCTTTTCTTATTTATACAAAACCAAATATGAGATCATGCTTTTTTTTGGAAGATTAAAACTATATATACACAAACATATAACAATACAGCGCAACCCACGCTATTAAAGACTTGTATTCTGGTGGTTGACTTTCCAGTAGAGTCAGACATGGTGAAAGTCCAACAGAATAGGAGACCACGGAGACTAAGAGGCAGCATTTACTTGCTTTAAATGGCTTATTTGATTAAGGCATTTTGACTTAGTGCTTCGTCTGACGCCAGACCTGGGACTTGTAATGGAGAATGAGTCAGAGCTGGAGAGAGAGAGCGAACATGAAGAAGAAAGACATGGCTGGAGACAGAGAGAGAGATTGGGAGCTTCTTAGACAACACAAACACTGTCAAACAGGGAAACCATAGACTAACTATACAGTTCTGCTTTGTATTTACTCGTAGCTCATAGCTTTAGGTCTAGGCTCATTTTCATGAATAAAAATGGCTACGTGTGCATTTGTGTGTATGTGTCTGGTTAGGGTTGGTATTTCTCAACACAAACACAATGACAGAAAAACCATAGACCGACCATACAGCTCTGCTTTAAATTCTTTCTTTACCCATGGTCTCAGTTCTGGCTCACAATTTGAATAAGTAAATTTTGATAAATGGCCCGCTGAATGCGTAGAAAGCGGGAGGGCAGTGAGGAGTAACGAAGACGATCTGTCCTCGTTTTTCGGGCCCATGAGACGATTCAAGCACCAGAGAAAAGTTCAGAATTCAGCAAAACTCATGCTATTAAATGGTGACATCAGTGTGGTAAAACAATAACTCACTGGTTTTGCAAACATCTAGCTGGATCTGCCGGTGCTTTTCTAGTGGTTATTAAACTGAGACAAATAGCAGAGCCATGCTGTCCACACACTCATGGAGGAAAGCACCAATACAGAGGGTCTCTAGCGCTCACTGTTTATTTTCACTTTGCTTCAAAATTGCTCTGCAGTGGAAACTGTGCTGCAGAAACACTCAGCTCAGGCTACAGTATGTATACGGAGCTGGTAAAGCTTTAGAATTGCCACAGCATGCAGTGCCTTGTCTGTAAAGATAATCATCACTGGATTTACAGTATTTGTGTGTGTGTGTGTGTGGGGGGGGGGGGGGGTGCTTTCTTGGCATGTGCTTTCTTGGCACGTGTCTTGGACTGTGTTAATGGTTGGGACTGTGTCTGTTTGTGGGCTGCGAGTGTGTTTTTAACAGCAGTGTGACTCCTTGATCTAAACACTGGCAGATTTGATTTACAGTTGCTATAAGTCAGATCTTTGTCACTTGGCTGAAAGTTTTCAGCACCTTAACATGTAAACCTCTTCACTTCAGGCTTTGGGCAACATACCAGACAGGAATAACAACCTTGTGAAGCCATTAAAACATAAATAAATTACTGCAAGAATAGTTCAGTTTCTCACCATAGGCATTTATAGCATAAATGGCATAAAAAGGGCAGTGTTTATATCTGCTCTGATACCAGTAGAAGGTAATCAGATCTCTGCTCTGGGGTAAGGAGGGAAAGCAAGAGAAAAACAAGGTTTGGGATGGATACTGTGGTGTCTTCTGCCTTGCCAGTTGCCTCGACCACTGGCATGTCAGTCTCTGTCCCTTTGCCCAGAACAGTCATGTTAGTTGGTTCATCTCTCCAAACGGACAATCGGCACCACTGACTTGCGGAGAGGTGGGAAGAAGAGGGGGAAACATAGGGGCGCCTTGTGTGGGGGGTGGGGGATTTTTTTCCCTTCAGCTCTGTTTTCCTCCAGCACCACAGCTGATTGCTACCACATTGATGATGGTTAGTTAGTGGGAGAAAACTGTATACTCTAGAGCCCGCTGGCCAGAGTGGCTCTCTTTCCTGTGACATCAAGCCCCTGGCACCCAGCACCATCCTTCCGCCACCACAGCATCACTGTCTCATCCATCTCCCTTCCCTCCTTCAGTCTTAATCCACGTTTCCACCAGGGGCTTGGAAGAATCTTCAGTAGTTTCTATTGATCTGCCATTGTGTTTTCAAGTGTCAGAGGTTGACACTGAAGGAATGCAACTAATATTCTTTTGGATAAATTCACAGAGCCTCTTCTGTTACACATTCGAGTGATCCAAATCAACTATTTTCTTTTTTCCAACCCCAGATCTCTCCACTCTTCCCCGTCTCGTCTCCTTGCATGATATGAGCTGCTTGCTATCAAAACTTATGTTTGCAATACGTTTGACTCTTTTTTTTTTTGTCTCTGTGTGTGTGTTTTGTAAGAGCACCAACATTAAACTCCTGTCTCCTGCAATTCAGTCCAGAAATTGGAAGCCATAAAATGTGTTGCGCGAGTCCAGCTTTATGATGGAACTAATTTTTAAAGTGTGCTATAAACCAAACCAGATTCAAAATCACCCATTTGTGTCTCTTTTGTTTCTCTGTGGCATACTTTTGTACCCTTGTTTGGCCCCTTTTCTCTCACGGAAACCACTATTTTTATATATAAACACTTTAACAGCATTATAACATTCCCACATTGACACACTTGAACAGCCATGTGGACGTCTAAACATGGCAACTGGTGACTAGTTTTAGAACAGGACCTGCATTATTTTCCATATACAGCAATTTTTCCCCTCTACATATACAAAGCGCCTGAATCTTTCTGTGCAAATTTTGAATAAACTCTTTCTCTCCCCAACCTCCTACTCTTACATATCAACACAACTGTAATATCTGTAATAACTCATTGTCTCCCTATAGGAAGAAAAAATTGTTTTCCAAATGAGGGTCTCTTAGGAAATGAAAAACCTGCCACTCGGAGGTGTGGTACTTGTGTACAGATATATACCATTCTGCTATGTGACATTTATGAGAAGGTTTACTGCACCAACAATCAAGGAACATTGTTAGCACCCAATTAGCACTGTAAAAGCACTTGGACCTGCTCTTTTATTCAGTACTTTTGGGTTTTCATTGCCGTTCTTTCAAATAAACTTAAATAAAATAAATCTGCCAGGATATAGAATGATTTTTGATATGCAAGTGTTGATCACATTCAAATAAAATAACAAATGTATATTTGTGAGAATATATGGTATATTTTTGATGGAGTAAGTGTTTTTGTAATAGAGGCCATATCTGCCTCAGGAGGAAAGTCTGGTAAAAACTGATTTTCCTCTCGGAAATGAAAACACAGGCGAATGTTTATGGGCCATGGTTGAAGAACAAGATCATGGTTTTTGGCCTGTAAAGCCCACACTACCGGCATCCGCTGGCTCCCAAGTCTGCACTTCCACCTCACTTTAGACATAGTTCATTTATATTAAAAACATTGGTGGCGATGAGTAGTGCAAAGAGAATCGTGGTGAGATCAGTGACTGTAATATATACAAAAATGTTTGCCAGGATTTGATGTAATACAGACTTTAATCTGAAGATCTGCCATAAATCTAGCCAACGCTGGAGTGATATGTCTTTGATACAACAGCAAAAGCATGGAGCTTGTCCTACAATGTATTTTTCTGTGGTTATGAATGCAAAGCTTCTCTTAATGTTTCTGGGACCTCATCTAACTCCTGCTGAGAAGCTGCAGCACCAAGGGGGCACTATGGTGGAGGTTCCACTGTATAATAGAGGGTGGTGGGATTCCTCGGCTGCTGCATTTGTTCTCTTTAACCAGAGAACCCGAGTAATGCACCAGATTTATGTTTGTTTTTGGTCTCATATGCTGAGTTATTATTAAAAATTAGGAACTCTGGTTCTACTGGGACTTTGAGGGAAGGAAATTATGATGAAAGCTGGTCCAGGGTTGGCCACAGATTGGACACTTTATTAAATGGACAAGTCCAGTGGATGTCCCAAAATGGATTGCTGTAAGGAGGTATTTCCTGCAGGCGGACAGACTCCTTAGAGTGACTGATGTGGAGGGCTTTAAAGGGCCTGACAGGCTTCTCCACTCTGCTGTACTATCTTAAGACTGCTAAAGCCTGCAGTTATCTTGCCGTTTTCCATATACTCAACAGGCTCCATTGGCTGCCAGTTTAAACCGCACTATACTTCAATTTACAGCCCTCATTAAGAAGCAGAATTGTTTTTTCCCCCCACATTAATATTTCTAAATCCCTTCTGGTACTGCAGCTTTTCTTGTTTTCTCGCTCCTCTCCTCCTAGAAAAAGGCTGTAATACCTATTGTTTTTCTAGTCAATTAAGGTCTCACAATTAAGGTGTATGGTCTTTAAAATGTCAGAAATTAGTGAAACAATTCCCATTGCAATTTCCTAGTGCACAAGGTGATGCCAAAGATATTCAGTTTACACATTTACTAATTGATGAATTGTTCTAGCACTGCTTGCTTTTAGCTTTTGCTTATCTCCTTTATCTTTATCCTTTAACACTGTTCTTCTTTTTGCCGTGTGTGTATTGCTGTCTGTCTGCCCTCCAACAACTTCTTCTTCTGCTTCATGCTCTGGTAGAAAGAGATTAGATAATGTCAGGCATCGCTGATTACTTTGGGCTTTGAGGCTTCTTCTTTCTCAAAAGACTGGCTGCGACCTGCTGCCTCCAGCTTACGGCAGAATGAATTCAATTCAATTCAATTCAATTTTATTTATATAGCGCCATATCATAACAAAGTTATCTCAGTTATCTGAATGAAGAGGCTTTATCATTGCTTTTGTTTAAACCCATTTGGCTTTGCTGATTGACAAATGCTGCTTCACAGATGTGTGTCTGCATTAGTGAGCGTAGAAGAGAAAAATCGTAAAGGCTGAATAGTGCTCCTGCTATGTTTTTGTACATCTACTATGGTTTAGTAGATGTGAGTGTACAGATGTGGCTGTATCCGCATCATGGCCCCGGGGGGATCCTGAGTGAAGACATGAATGATGACTTGTGTACTGTAGTGAAAGTCTTTTAAATTAAAACAAAATGGAGTTCATAACGTATGACTTCATCAGACCTGCTCAGCTCAATATGAAGTTAATGAAATGTGGCAAACTCTTCTCTTTCGACTCAGACCATGCAATTTATTCCACAATAAGGTCTCTGCTCGACCATGTCAGTGAACTCAGCTGCCATCATTGTGAGGGAACAGACACTGTATGGTCCGCTGTAACTGAGCTCATTGTGGTGCCATTAAAAGAGTTTGGTCATGCTTCATTTGCATGCAAGGCTTTGCAGGGACATTAGTCAAGTGTCAGCACTGTCTAAACTGAAGGAATACTCTGCTTCAGGATAGTGATGCTCACTGCAAAGTAGATAGGGTACCAAAACAGGTACATAGTAGTTTAAAAGATAAAGGAACATTTTAAAAACACAGCAGCTTTTTGATGAAAAGAAAATATGTTTTTTTTAGATAAGCAAATGCAAGTGTTAACATGAATCTGTTTTTAGGACAAATTATTTTCAGGGCTTCAACTAACGATTATTTTCATTATCAATTAATCTGCAGATTATTTCTTACAATTAGTTCATTAATTGTGTTGTCTATGAAATGTCAACAAATATATGACAAATTTCCGTTACAGCCTCCCAAAGCTAGAGGCAATGTCTTTAAATGTCTTGTTTTGTCCGAACAAAACTAAAAGATATTCAGTTCACATTCAAATTCAAACAAGCTTTATTGGCATGACAGATCAGGAATCAATATTGCCAAAGCAGTACAGAAATACAATATAATACATAAATGATAATAATAATACAAATAAATAAACAAACAAACAAAAAACACGAGTAACATGGGTAGCTGTAAGTCTTATACACAGATGTAATCTCTCAAATGTTCAGAGCTTGTTTCTCTTACCCTATGTCAACAGTTGACATATGTGCACTGACTTTTCTCCCCACATAGGTAGGACAGTTTTTGAAGGTCATTGAGATGAGAGAGATTTTCTCAAATAAAACCTCTCTCAGATTCTTATATTTGTCACTGTGTAATAAGTAAACCTCACATCAGAGAGGCTGGAACCACAGAAAATGTAGCACCTTTTCACTATTTTAACTTGAAAATGACTGAAATGGTTAATTGATTATCAAAATAGTTGTTGATTTTTCTTTCAGTCGATTGATCATTCCAGCTTTAATTGATTCAATGCTAACATTACACTATTGGGGTGTTGAAGGAAAGAGCCCAGAGTAAATGAGGCTGTGCACTGATTGGTGTTTTATTGAGATAGCGTCATCGACCCTTCACTGTTCATTTTTGTTCTAATTTCTCAGACCACACTGGAGGAGATGACAAAAACACTACCACCTAAACAAACTGAAAATGACGGGGGATGAAGTAAAATGTCTCTTTTTCTTTTGTTTGGTTTCAAAACAAGACATATCATAAAAGTATTGCATATTTGAATTTGGAAATCGGTTTGGAAACCAGACATCACTACCTCAGGCTGATGTTATTGGAGTTATTGGATTGGTTATTGGAGCTAATTAGTTACAGTCAGTTCCAATAATCTGGCCTAGCAGCTATAAATACATTTTTTATTACATAAAACAAGAGGCAGGTTTTTAGGACTAGAACTGACAGCGAAAACTGCACTGGTCGCGAACACCTGCAGTTACCTGTCATAGCTTTCGCCACTATAATTTACATACCAATGATTTGGCCTTGACAGACACTGTATGGTTATCTCAAGGTTATCTTTGGTTTATCTTAACTTCTGGGGAATGCAGAGGCCTCTCTGCAGCATTATTCTGATCAGATGTCGGAAATTCTTTTGCTGCATTATCCCACGCATCTTCCCTCCAACCACAAACTGCTGACAACACTTTATTAGATTACACTTGCTTGGCAGTATACATTTTTTGTCTGTTTCCTCAAGAGCTGTTGTACTTTTACTGAGTGTGTTCTAAAGTGAAGGATATATTTAAGATTCAGTCAAGTAGCCGTCCAGTTTCCTGAACTTTATATAGTTTATGGTATGTGTTAGCCTGTCTGGTAATGTGTTAATTGTGTGTATTCATGTGAACCCAGGACTGTTGGCTTGCGTGCATTTGTGTGCGTTCTCTCAGGTGTCTTATAATGCGGTAATGGTTCTCTTAGCCATGTCAGGAAAGGAATAATGAACTCAATCAGGTATGTGTAACACCACCCTCCCACCTGCTCTAAACCTGCTGGGACAGGGGCTCGTGGAACGCACAGGAAGCCGGCTGAACCCCAGGGGTCCTCATTGCGTATTCAGGTCTTCCTGAACCGCCTCAGGTGAGCACAACGCTCTGTTTGATCAGCTCAATGTCACTGCTGGCCCCAACTCAAACGTACGACTGTGGGATTCTTTAGTATGTTTTTATGAGCATGATTTTGCATTTTTGGGGGGATGTGAGCGTACTTGATGTGCATGCTCATGCTCGAAAAGTGAGATAAACCAGCATCATATTCCTAGACAGCATGTGAGGAAAAAGTTGGAAGGCGGAAATTTCTCACCTTACTGTTGAATGTACATAGGCGTGTCACACATCTGTGGTTTTGAATGGTCTCTGTGTATTAGGAAGCATGTGTATGTGTGTGTAATATCAGAGCCTTGGCCTGAGAGGGGAGCCGATGGAGGCCGGTCTGTGTAATTCCAAGGATTATCAGTGGCTTTGTTAGACCATACTGCTCCTCACAAATCTAAGGCCTATACAGTATTCTAGTGTGTGTGTGTGTATGTGTGTGTGTGTGTGTGTGTATTATATTACATCTGCATATTGCATGTATGTGCTTGTGTGCTGCAGAGTCCTTTTAGGGACACTGTTGGCTCACAGAGAGAAATCAAGAGCCGGGAATGACTCAAATGATAGTTGGGGATTACAAGCTGATCTAAAACAGAGCAAAGAAGAATCTAAGATAAGTACCTCTGAGAGACTGAGAGAAAGTCAGACCGATGGACGTATCCAGCTATCTCCAGCGGACAAGCCTGCTACATTTAGACTTAACTGTAATCAGCTTGGACCTGACCTGGACCTGAAATTGTCCACAATGAGCAGACTGTATGTGTCCACAGGGTGTGAAAACATTCCTGTTATCACTGTGGAAAACTCTCCGAGCTGTCATCAAATGGGGGGAAATATTATGAGTCTGTCTGCCGGCAAGTGTGTGTTACTCTGGGACAATCCTGCTATGTTTATTTTCTGAAACAGTAGACGTTTAGCTTCCACATCACACAGACCAGGATCCCTTAGACACAGCATCGACCTCACTACTGTTTCCGCATGTGGACGAGTTTGGGGAAAGTGACAAGCGTGTGTGTACGACAGAGAGAGAGAGAGAGAGAAAAAAGTAAAGGTTTTGTTTTCACTGGGGTGTGTATGATACAGAGAAGAATGACTTTCGGGATTAGCTGGGGATCAGAAGATGTTGAATATAATACCAACAACATGGAAACCCTAATGTAAAAACCACAGAATTGACAAGATTGCTGTTGTTTGTTTAGTCTAAACCAGCTGAAGAATCAGTCACTATACGTTTTACACTCTGTCCTTGCAGGCAACAGACTCCATTCAAGAAGTCATAAGTAACTCGGCTGTCAATATTGTTTATAGCGTATACTTCTCCTAATGTAGATTTGGTTACTTTCCATTGTTTACTGCAAAGGTTTCACCCAGAATCACTATTCACTGATTTGCTATGCTTGAAATACAAACAATACCCTGTCTGTTTACTTATCTGATCAATATTAAAAATGTAGACAAAGTGATCTGGAGACGTAGTGAATTGATTTCCCAGCTTGAGACTTTGATTGTAAAGTAGTTTTTTATTTGTTCATCTGCTGTCATGGAATTTTCCTTTGTTAGGTTCAGTTTGATAGATCAAAGGGACAGTAGTTGGAGTCTATCCAGCCTCAGTATTTAGAAGATTAATGGCAGACAGAAGGAAAGTGCTTATGGAAATATTCAGTAATTGTTAAATTAAGATTTTTGGGAGAAAAAAAGAAAAGGGAAAGATAGTGGAAAATCAAATGTCAAAATTGCTGCCTCTCTGTGTTACTGTTCCTGCTTTGTTGATATTGGGCTTTGTGGTAAAGGATGGCGTCAGCACCAAGCGGCAGTGCTGCTCCCTGGCCCCGACATACGGGTGATCTATCTAGTCCCATCAAAACAAAATGACACAATTGACTTCCCCATGCACACATGGAAAGCATTGGGTCAAACACACACATACACACACACACACACACACACACACACACACACATTGAAGGGACTTACACATAAAAACAGAGAGAAAAAGGTAAACGTAGCTTCCAGATGACTATTCACCCCAGGCTCTCAGGTTACAGGAACACATTTTCCAAAGCAGCATTTTCATCTTAGTTTTTCCTCTCTATGGCTTCTTCACTATTTGGAAACCTGTCACACGTCTCCATTAGGCTACAGAGTTACTGTAGGTCAGTCAACATTTTCAACAAGTGATGCTTTAAAAACCTTTTTTCACCCTCAGATAGTCTGATTTTACAGATTCTTATCTCCAGAATGTTGACAGTGTCCAAAACACACTTTCTGAACCCCCTTCAGACCCCAAGTCCACTGTGATGAATCACATGTTTATTGGTTTCAGCAAACAAGTATGTTTAAAATTCAAGCTTCTGCCTAATAAGGATCAAAGTCAAGTTTTGACTTCACAGGGACAAACCAAATCACCTCTCTTATATATACTTTTCATTTTAAAATACCTAAACAGCCTACCCATTTGTATAGTTAACACATGCACAGTCAAAATCCCACCCCCAATAAAAATGATATAATTCCAGTTTTCAAGATGTTTTACTTGTCTAAATGTTAGAGTCCATTATGGAAGAAAAAGTAATACAGATACATGGTTACAGTACTAATGTGCATACAAAAAATTGATAGATTAAAAAAATGATGTAGCATAATTTTTACATGGAGAAAGGGCATTAATTAAATAAAACTTTTAAGTGGAACAAAATAACCATGTAGGTTACGTTTTATTCTACTGTGTGTGGAGTCTAGTGTACTCTAACCAAACAGACTGTAGATCCTGAACCTTTATGAGTTTGCTGAAAGGCCTGCTGGTGGGAGGGAATACAGATTGATGGTGGTCAACAGAGGTTACTGGGCAGATAATAGCAGGCCATCTTGTGGGAAGGGAGTGGTAATAATGAGCGCTACAGATGAGAAGGCCTTTGAAGGGAGGGGTCTTGACCCGGCTACGTAAGCCGGCGCAATGGGTGACAGATGCCATGAAAAACATTATCTTGTATAATCTTCCTATTGTTCTTTTTCTCAGTATGTTCAGCCTTTGCTTCCTATTCCAAGCATTCAATTCTTCTGCGCTTTCCCTCTCTGTCACATGCACTAGCTTGCTGTCTCATGCTATGTATGTAGCAGCTATAGATTGCGTGCACTCACCATAACCCTGACAAACAAACTCACATATAACTGAAATTACCTGTAATCACGAATCCATCACAGTCAACCTGGACTGTCCTTTGGGGTCGAAGAATAAAGACTTACTGCTGGCTTTCCCTTTACCTATACATCATGTGCTGCCTAACGCGACACCCCAGGGACAGAAAATTAGGTTGCTGCTCTGATGAATCTCACAGAGCTGGATTCAGACACCGAGTGGGTGTGTTAGTTTATTCTTTTCAAGTCCAAATGCCCACCATTCCTCATTCCCCCATCTGTTAAACGTCTCCTTTTCTCTTCTTGATTTTCCTTTTTATATGACTACAATGACTCTTGCAAAAACACCTGCCTGCTGAGAAATTCTAAATTCAAGCAGCCAGGAGTTGGACAATGCATCTCGATATTCATCCCCAGCTCCTTGTAATTGTCCCACTATCCAAAGTTTTTTGTCCCCCTCCAAATCAAGGGCCCATCCCTGTGATCACAGCCAGCGTCTTAACAGTAGCCATGTGTCCTGAAGTGCACTCGGCGGCTGCGTGGTCACATACACTTAAACTGTACATGTACACTCTACACACAGTTGGAGTCATTAGGATAGAGTCACCGCAGGCCTTTAAGAAGTTGGCTACTAAAGCAATAACAGGAAAAGTGCCCAGAGCATTTTGTTAAATGCACATCTAATACATTTACATGTTGCTTCTCTGACATCGTACTGAGACAAAATGCTATGCACTAAATGTTGTTTTTTATTTTATTCATCAGAAAACATCTTGGAATCCATCAGTGTTTAATCTGATGATTAGAAATAAATTATTTTTTAAAATCAGTCATACAAAGATACAGAGGCAAAATCTGATACCATAATACAATGCATATAGAGGGATTCTGGTGCATAATTTAAAGCTCATTTACTTACCTTATTGAATTGGGGAATTAAACCTTCAGTATCTTTTAAAATAATGTTTTTTTTGTGAAACTTGGTCAAAGATTATATTTAAATGTGAATGGATTATCTCAGTTGAATGTGTATGTTTGTTGAAGGGAAACGTGTGTTTTTAATCTTTAGATTTTTAGAAAGAGACCGAACACCACAATGACCAGGTGATGCCAATTATTTACTGGACTTTGCATATTATTGCAGAGAGTTTGTGTGTCTTTCCCCCTGTCCTTGGCGGTTATTATGTCCATATGTTGTGGATTAGGTTCCTGTGAGAAGGATGGGAAGAGTTTAAGAAACTGACACCAGAAGAACATTTACCTGACTTTAACAGCCTCTTTTACATGCCTGCCTTAAGAAATTGTTTGTTTAATCTATTGTAATTGCCTTTAACTTTTCCTGCCAAGTGTGAGAGAAGACTCTGTGGGCTGTAAACCTATAGCTCAGACTGTCTCTCACTGCTGCTTTAGAGCTGTCTGCTTGTTTTACCCAGGGCTGAACTATATAAAGGACCCAGTTTCTTTTAGGGGGGAAACAATGTAGCCTCCCATAAAGTCCTGCAAACACACGAGACTCACAAAAAAACATCTTCTAGCAATGTAGAAAGTTTGAGGTGCAAATGAATGTGAATACTCCATCCTGGCAATTTATTTTTAGCACTCATTAGTATATGCCAGAGATGTTGAATACAGCTCTGCCATTAACTTAAAGGACGTTTGTGTACTTGTTTGTGAATTGTGTAACTCAATGTGTTTAACTGTAGTTGCTCCATCATCTAAAACCCCTTTTTCTTATTTTTAGTGTCACTGCTGTCTTATTGATTGATTGCCCTCAATTATAATTATACTTAACTCAAGGCTTAATATAATGTTATGCACACATACATTTGCTTCCATTCATCCATAATTGTTGTTTGATTGTTTAAAGAAGGCTTTAATGTACTTATGAACACCAAACTGAAATGAAAAATGAAGTATGCAACATTTGTAAAATAAAACCCACGAAATGATTGAAGCTTATTTTGAAAATGATGAAATTACTTTTCAAGACCTTAAAAAAAAAAAAGAAACAGTGTAAAAAATTCATAGGGTCGTTATCTTTTAACCATTTTTTGATGAAGGCCTTATAGTGTACTTTAAAACGAGAATTCAATGTATACTTTTCTTTGAACACCCAACAACACACACACACACACACACACACACACACACACACACACACACACACACACACACACACACATTTCCTGCTGTGTAAATATTCATGTTCATTCTGGTAAATTCTAATGTAATTTATCCTTTCTCTTTTCATTAATTTCACTTAACTTTCTGGCAATTAGCACCTTTTAATGTCAATCTGATTTTATCACCTTAGAAAAGAAATCCAGCACACAGAGCTCAGAACTGTGTGGGAGCCTAACCACTTGGAAAATGACACAGTGTGCCACAAAAAACACTGAATATCAATGGAAATACAGACTTTCTTGTTTTTCTTTTCATGTGTCTCTCTTTTATTTTATTTTTCTTTTACTCCATTGCTTTTATGCTATTTCGTTTTTGAACATGTTTCTGGCAGTGGCCGGCTTTCTGACTGGAACAGATGTTGTGCTTGGATTGTAGTGGCATTGTTCTGGTGTGACTGCAACAGTATGTGTGAGTACATTCAGCGGTTGTGGTTAAAGTGAGTTATCTTCCCTTACGGTTTCTCTTCCTTGTGATTAGGACTTAAAGGGCAGAGGTGGTATCCAGCCCACCCTGTCTGTCTGTGTGTCTCTGCCCGTGGAAGGACCCGGCTCCAGACTGTGGGTTGTGCCATGTGTGGGTGTGGATGTGCCTGCCTGAGTAAACACCTCCTGGCCAAATCACAGTGTGCTGTATGGTCAGGAGGTGATGGTCAGTTGACTCTTTGATCATCGACTTATCTGGGATGCAGATGTTCCCTTTTACAAGAAATGAATCTCATCTGTTCCCTTTTGAAGGACAGAAAAAACACCATCAGACACAAAAAATAAAAGCAATTGAGATGATTCAATGAGAGCAGAGTCGATTCCTTACTGGTAAATGGCATCTCTCACACAGTTTCACTGACTGCAGCGGCTCCCTTCCAGGCTACACACTGCATGTCATTTCTGAATATGAAGCTACCACCAACAACCAATTAACTTAGCTTAGCACACCAGCACCTCTGAAGTTCACTAATTAACATGTTTTATCCAGTTAGTTGAATCTATATAAAAACTGAAGTATTAAAATGACCTGCTGTGTTGTTTGTGAGGGTTTACGTGCCAGACTATATCTTGGCCAGGCACAGAAAGTTTTCCAGGCAACCAGCCACCTCAGAAAGTTACTGACATTTTGACTTTTGTACAATCAAATAAGATATAACATATTAATTAGGGAACTTTTGAGGTGTTAGTAGGTGGATTTTGTTACCGTTGGAGTGACTCAAGCTAAGCTAACTGTTAGTCATGAGAGTAGTTTTCATCTTCTGACTCTCTGTAAGATTGCAAAACAGTGGATTTCCCAAAATGTCCAACTATTCCTTTACAATATGGTGGAAATGGGACAAGTAGTAGAGAGACATTATACCATAACAAAGAGGAAGAAACTACTACATAGACAGCAACCGTAATGGTAAAATAATTGTATATAATCCATCACTTTGTATTCTTTATTACTGTATGCAGACTGTCTGTCTATCCTTGATTAGAGCAAAGTTTGTATACCATCATTGTACTTTGACTACAGTCAGATACATGACAGATTATACAGTATGTGGTTTATAGAAATGTGATTGTTGCTCCTTTTACTGTAAACTATGACAGACTCAAAATCAAAAGCTTTGAGGCCCCTTCTGACCAGATATGAGCGCAGCAGAAAGCAAGCCAATGAGCTTGATGATACTGAAAAATGCCAGACTTTAGAGGCAATGCAGACTGGGTTTTACTGGCATTACTGGTGGCTGGCGTTTTGGGTGATAGAGAGAGGTCAAAGGGGACATAGGTTAGTTTGAGTATAAGATCCTTTTGTGAGATTTATTAGCAGCAGATAAGGCTGATAGCCATCTGCAGCCACGCTAACTTTGCTCAGCCAGCCAGCGCTGATCTGCTGCCAAAGCACACAGAATGATACATTCCATAATGTGTCTGGCGAGAGAGAGAGAGAGAGAGAGAGAGAGAGAGAGAGAGAGAGAGAGATTTGTGGGGGTCATATTATGAATGTTTTTATAAATCTGTTCCTGAGTCGTGTTCTAAAAAAAACCTTTTGCTTTGACTTCCACCCCACATCACTATTTTCAGGTTAAGAGGTGAGACATCTACTACTGGGGTGTGTGTGTGTGTGTCTGTGTGTGTGTACCCACAGACAGACAAATAAACTACTTCATTATCCTTCAAGCCTGAACCTTGGGAGGGGCAGAAGAAGCTGTGAAAGAGAAGAGGAGAGGCATTATAGCATTTTAATCACAGCTAATGGTGGAGCTTCTAATGAGACTGAGTCTGTGAAAACAGCCCCCTGAGAACACTGGAGGTGACATACACACACACACACACACACACACACACACACACACAAACACACACAAACTACATTCTGAAAGTACACTAATGCTACAAGTTCATGGGGAAAAACTATGTGTGTGTCACCTGCAAACACACACATACACACATGTCCATACATAATTACAAACACACACACACACACACACATCTTGAAGTAATTGGCCTGTTGAGAGTGAAACCACAAGGCGATTGACTGTGGCTCGTTGTGAGTCTGCTCTCTGCTGGACAGATCTGCTATGATGTAAAGTGTAAAGAGCAGGTAGTGGCCGCCTCTGCTGTCCCCCTCCTCCCTCTTCTTTGTTTTCTAAATATAGTCAAAGACATTCATAAATGTCAGTGTGGCCCTTTATCTCATTAAAGAGGCTGAAGTCTAATAAAGACACAGTCAAGGCCTTTCTCTCCTGTCTACTTCCAGGTCGGTTAGAGACTCCTGTATCCAAAAGCTCTTTTTTCTCCAATGACCACTTTTGCTCATAAACAATTCTCTATTATTTTAAACATATTAAACATTTCATATTAAAGAAATATAAACATGACGTGAACATCAGGCAGAATGAACTTTCTGCCTCAGTAAACTTTATCCCAGTTGTACAGTATATGTTTACACTTTTTCCAACAGCTGGGTCACAAGTTGTGTTTTCCATTCCCCAAAATGCCATGCAGTTAATTACACATGATATTTAGTGGCACAGAAACCACTCAGACTCCATCATGTTCTTAATCCCCCCTGGGCTTTGTGTCTCTGTTGCATATTGTTGAAGTGGAGTAAGTAACATAATACAGGAATAAAAGACCGCTGTGCATGTTTTTGAAATATTGATCTTTGTTGCTGCTGCTTTGGAGAAACACTGTATTTAAACTTTAGAACATTTATATTTTTGGTTTCCCAGTAGTTCAAGGACAAGCAGGCAAAATGTTTAATCTGTGGGAAAGGATCACAGTTTATACACTTGAATTGGCAAACCCATTAAGTAGCAAGTTTATAAACTCTTGAGAGTGAGTGCTTGACATACTATTGGTTATTTTATTTCTCCTGGACTTAAAAGCTCCAACCTTAGCCCCCCACTGGCACTTGACCACATGCTATTCCTGTCTATCTGTATGTGTTGATGTGGTAGAAACTGAAACAATGAGGGGAATGGTGGGAAAGTGGATTATCATTGATAGGGATAAACCACTACTTTCATCTGTCCTTTTTTCAGTCTGGGCCATGACAAAGTTTCCAGCCACAAAAAGTTTTTGATGGCTTGTTTGCGTTGAAGTTGGAATCTGCGGCCATATAATTGGAACATTGGGTATTAGATTCACATAAAACAATACAAGTTGGAACCCTTGTTTTTTTTTTTTTATGGATATGGTTGGCGCTGGGACAGAGCACAGCTGGGAGGGCTTTAAAAGTGGGCATTAAACAATACAGCCTTAGACACTTTCTCCGCTTTCTCCAAAAAGGTTTTCATTAGTCTGCTTTGGAAAAATGTGGTAAATCGTTTTTGACAAATTTGCAAGGTCAGAATGTCAGTGCTTTTGTTAAGTCTCTTCACCTTAGGTAGTTTAACATCACTTATCATTTTTAAACTATGTTTGAGCCTGTTAGAAATGTGGAAAGTAAAAACACTGTAGGACCTCATTAACACCATTGTTCAGTTGGTTTTCCCTCCAAAAGTGTTGCTACATTTAAAATAATTACCATTGTGATTTAAGAGTTTTAAATCCTGCGTCTGTGAGCTTTTAAAATGTTTTTAACTGGATGGTTCCAACATACAGCACACTTACATTGCAGCTTTTTCTCATGAAGTGAGAAGGCTGTGGTGACAAACTCTCTCTCAAACACACACAGGAGAGGGGCTTTAAATGGCCTTGCTAATGGCCACACTACATGTGACGCACATAATGTTGAGGATGTAAGCATCTCAGGCAGAAAGCAAGACCACCATTGATACACCACCTCCCAGGATGACACTGCTTTGACTTCCTGTGAGAATAATAGCATGACAAACACATTTAAGACACTGTATGCGTGAAAGAAGGAATGGGGATTTTTTGACATTCAGCATCATTGTGAAGTGGGGGGGTGCTGCTGGTTCCATAAGTATTTCCCCCCTCTGTAAATTCAATTTTTTTTTATGATTTAACGTTTCTCAATATAGAAACAAAGGAGAGTTTTTTGGATCAGTTTGGAACTTTGCTGTAAATGCTGTTTCTATGGAGAAAAAGCCAGAGATCAGACTCTGATTGGACCTTTTTCACTGACATTCACCTTAGCCAAGGTCCATTATTTCCATTATTAATTAATCTGTAACTTATTGTCTCAATGAATCAATTGTTTGTTTGGTCTAGAAAATATCAGAAAATAGTGAAAAATGCCCATTTCAACTTTCCAGAATGCATGTTGACATCTTCAAATGTGACCCAGGTGTCTTCGACTCAAACCCAGAGACGTTCAGTTTACTTTCACATAAAACTGCAGAAAAAGCTGCAAATCTTCACATTTGAAAAGCTGGAAACTGTGAATTTATGTCAATTGTGCTTTAAAAAATTACCTAAAAGTAAGCAGTAAAAAATAAAATTCTGACAATCGCTTAATCAATTAATTGACTAATTATTTCAGCTCTACTCAACTTGCATATTTACACAAAATATGCAAGTCTTTTACTTCTGGAACCCTGGACAGCCAAAATACAGTGACTGGAATTTCTCCCACCTTGTAACCCTATTCAAGTCATTAGGACAATTAATCAGGTAAATCAAAACAAGTGAGGGAGAGAGATGGAGTTTGAATGAAAGAGAGCAATTCAAGCGAGAGAAGAACACACACACACACACAGTCAATTCTGCACCACAGAAATGTCACCAGTTATGGGGCGACTCCTCTTTATTAGACTCAATGATCCCTCTAAATGTTAATGTCACATTCACATCATTCATCACTGGTGTCTGTGATGCTGTGTACATTCTTCATATAACACAGTCTGTGGTGCAGGCAGGGGACATGTGGGGGAGAAAAGGCTCAGGGATGGGTCAGAAACAGAGCATAAGAGTTTCACAAGGCAGTAGCAAACAAGGACTTTGTTAGTTTTGGCTGATAGATAAGTCAGTTACAGAGAATCCCTCATTATCCATTTCCCAGCTGTACGTTATCGCCTCTGTGTGCTTTATTTAATCATTGTGGTAATTACGTCGAGTACTGTATCTTTAAGAAAGTGTAAGTACTGGGGCTGGGGTAACTGGGTTTCTTAATTCTTCTCTTTAACACCCCTCTCATACATAACAAAAGAATCTGGACACAGTGGGGGTGCATGCTTCTGTTTAGGGTTGAAAATAGAAAAACATAAAACTTTTGTGAGTAGGGAAGAGAAGAGCCGTTAAAAAGACAATGTTTAATCAATATCAATATAATGAGAAACATACTTTAATTGAAACATTCAGCAGAGGCTTTAACATGACTAATATCCAAGTCAGCAGTGAACGTTTTATAGCAGCTCAAGATCTTAAATCTTAAATCTGGGAGTGTCCAGGCAGCTTATGAGTTTGTTAGTTAATATATATATATATAGTTAATATGCATCTGTCTGACTGAGTCATACATGTAGGACATTGCTGTTTGTAAACCAATTTACTCCAGTAATGTGTGTGTGTGTGTGTGTGTGTGTGTGTGTGTGAGAGAGTGTGGAATTAAAGCAGACCCTCGGGTGGACAGAGGCTAAGGAGGGGCAGAGAGGAATTTTAGGGTTGCAGAGATAGACCGGAGGGGCTCCACTTTGTAGACAGGTGGACAGGTAGCAACAAAGGCCTCATTGTCCACAGCTTAATCAGGCAGGCAGGTGTGCCACTCAGCACTCGCCTCACCCCAGCTCACTCCTTGACTCCTCTTGGCGATTTCTCCCCTCATGCAGTCTTATTACTGCAGCTCAGTCAGTGTGCCTGCAGCCATGGCTAGTAATATTAAGACTGTTTTAATATTAATGGATTAGAAAATAATAGTTGCTGTTATTGGAGACATTGCTACAGCATGAGGTGTCACTTGAATATGAGATGTGCCATGGACTCATACAGTCATGAAAATTAATAGGCCGTTGTTGAGTGCATAATTATTTTCAGTTATGCACACAACACTATGAGGTGGAATTTTCTGTTGCTGAAATAATGTAGTCATGCAAGTGAGGGAGTGAGTAAAATGTACTTTAAAAGAAAATCAGGGAGAAATAATCATGAAAAAATCCAAAGCAATTAAGAGAAGAGGAGTAAGAGAAACTGGGTGCAGTGACTGAGTGAGATATAGTTGTAGATATAGTGCAGTTTAAGCCGGCGATTCTGCCAAGCCAAGTCCAGGTTGATAAATCTGTCAGCAGGGTGGCCAGGCTACACAGATCCAGGTTACAGTAGGACTTGACTCTGCTGCTCCCCAGCTGGCCTGGACCTCATCCAGAACCTCATACTATATCCTGGACTGGCTCCAAGCCTCTGGTCTGTCCTTACCCAGCCTCAGCCCACACCCCAGCCACTAGGAGCCGGACGTCCTCTTGGCACTGTGCCTCGCAGCTATAGTCTGTGGAGGTTTCAGCTTCTGTCCATTAGCCTTAAGCATTTGTTGATGGTAATGGGAAATTTGCGAGGATTTCCTAGTAAAATTAACAATTCCCCCCAAACACTTTTTCTGGGATTCCGGAAGTAATTACCCGGAAAATAAATTATATCTCCGTTGTTAGTTTCTACAAATCCTTACTAACCTTCCCAAAAATATATATTTTAAGACAAACAACCCAGGGAAGACCTGTGGGAGTTACAGACCAAAACAGAGAATGCAGTATTATAACAACCTAATATAATTCAACTCTTTTTTTAGATGTACTTAAACTGTTTACTGGTGTCCTCTGCTGCACGGCCTTGACACCACTTTCAGAGCCAAAGCAGGACCGTGTCTTGGGGACTCTGGCTCTAAATTTTGGGATCTCTCGGTTAGAGTCTGGTCACACTCTTATTTAACCTGTGGTGAGGTTCTGGACCTATTACTGTCCAAGTGGCCACGAGGCCTTTTAGTGGCTCAGCTTATTGTGTTCTGGTGGTTTGCGGACCATAGTCCTCTCATAGAGGCTTTCACGGTAGCATTGTTGTTTGTTTGGCCACAGCTACATGCATGCTTTCAATCTGCAGGCTGTGTTTCGGAACAGTTAATGCTCTGTGGTAATTTACATTTTTTTCTGTCCCTAATCTTATCCAACAGTGATGCAATCGAGATGCAATGCTCCTATCACAGCCCATCAGCTCTGTGCTGTGTGTAAGTAGACGTTACAGGCGTACGGCTCATTTGCAGTGTAGAAAGGCCTCTTGTTTAGAGTATTAACAGAGTGAAGAGACAGCTCTGAAAGAGGTGTGAAACAAGACCAGAGGCAGGCAACTCTCAACATGCTCACCTTACTTTAACACCGCTCTCTCTTTACATCCACTGTCTCCTCTGCAGGTCACTCATTAAAGCTTTCGTTAGATGTTAAACAGTTTTCTCAGATCACGTGTTGTGGTTCGGTCTTCTCTTTTTGGTTGATGATACATTTTTTGGTTTCATCCCCAGAAGTTTTATCTCGTGTAAAAGCACTTCAGCTCATATATAGAAAACATGATTTGGTTCCTCAATTATGTTTTTGAAGATGGTTCAGCACAATAATTATGTTATGAAACATTCATATTTGTCACCACTCTGCTCCACAATAAATACAACTAAATTCAATATTTTAATAAAGTTATGTTAATAAAACGGTAATTGACTTTCTGAAAGTTAATGACCCACTATTCTTTGTCACATGGTTGATATTGCAATTTGTATCTCTGCTCAAGGTCTTTTTAGCTTTGTTTTGATCCACTGCTATGAGAAGTGTTTTCAGGTTTTGTATGGTGTACACAGGCTGTACAGCGATGTCTGATAAAATCTATTGTTTAACAGGAGCACCATCATTAAGAATGAGATTCTCAGCATGTGCTGCTCTCGCTCACAGATCATTTGACAGTAGAAACTATAAGAACAGCAAAGCCTAAAGAAGGGATGTCTTGTTTCTTTTCTTTGTACGAACCTGATGGTACTGACAGTATTGACAGGCTGGACAGTATGACAGTATTGTGAAATCTAATGGTGATCTTCAGGCGGTTCACTGAGCCATGACAAGTCATGTCGGAAACACCTAATCCTTGTAGTGACACCAGCTCTGTGAGGTGTGAGAAACTATCCCAGGCTCTGTCATCACTTTTTGAAGATCAATCAGTGCATTAGGAGACAAGTGGCTGCTGCCATTCTGATTCAAACATGTCATTAACAATGCTTTCCTTCCTGTTGACTAATGCATAAGAAATGTGTCAGCGCTCGCGGAAATGATATCCAACAAGGCATCCCCAAGCTTGTAAGAACCACTGACTGTGAGGAGGATAGATGTAACATATTGTCACATTAGTCTGCATGAAACACAACCACAGCAATGTGAGTAGGATAATACATCTAATACTCTGGGATTATACCTGAACTCTCTCACATGTCACACATCTACAGAGCTTTTCAGAGTTCTGTACTAGTCTATTGCATCACACTTAGATTTATTTTGTGTATATAGGGCCCTACATAGTCAAATCTATAATAAATCTAATTGTATATGTGCTTTTTGTCAGTGTGTTTTACGAAGGCACATTGTTTGTTTATAGATGTATATATGGCATTGAATTCAGATGTCAAAATGAGCTGTAGTGTTTATTTAAACACATAACATCCATTCAAAATTCTTCTATACTGTTGTTTTTACAAGAGATGAAACATAAACAGAACTATAAATAAGGAATTATTACAGCTTGTAAAACATCATCTTGTTATGATGTCTTGGGGAAGCTTTAGAAGATGGCCAAAAGGTGACAATCATGTTGATAAGTCATTAAATCAGTTTTCTGTATTTTAAATGCCAAGCTTAAAATTAGTCAGCCTAATGTCGAATTCTACCTACCTGCCACTTCAAAATAAAGCAATTTCACCATGGTCTTTATCACCATTGTAGCTGACATATGTTACAGTGGCATGCTGAGGAAGTGCTGTGGGATTAAGGTCCTCAGAAAAGAGTTTAACATTTTACATTACAATCCTGGAAAAGAAAACTGAAATTCCTGCTTTCTATGGATGAGCCAGTCTGTAACTTGCAGAAGGTGTTGGTGGTGCAGAACTGGAGACGTGATCAGGCTGCAGACAGACAGATGAATTTAGGGAAAGTGTCAAGTGGAATAATTTATGTCAAGAAAGCTGCAGATATGATATAAAAGGTCTCACAAGAGAAATAAAAGTTGTGAGAAATATCTGGAAAAATATAGCTAAACTGAATGATGGGAACAAGGGAGTAACTTATTGCAGAATCAAGGAGTGAAAAATGTGGTTCTGCGGGTTGGGCTGTACAGCATTATGTATAAAGAGATAAAGAGAGAAGGTAAATCATCTCTTTTGCAAACTAATAAGGCATCAACAATAGGTTTATTAAAGTTCTTATGGCTAATATGTTTTAGCAAACATTTGCCTACTAATACTAATCCAGAGGAAACAAAAAAGATTTGATCTACAAAAAAACAGATAACTAAGACTCTCTAAGCGTTCTAGATGCCTACTTTCTTGCTGTGCTGGGTATGTAGCATATAGTTGTCTTGTGTGAGCCACTAGGACGAAACCAAACAGACAGATTGTTGAAAGACCTTTAAACTTCAAAGGATCTGCAGTTCCGGCATTCTCTAACATTACAGGGACACACTGGATTCAATGTTAATCGCAACAACGTAGTGGAGCTTTAAAGGGCAACTCCAGTGATGTAGAATTGCCATTCCATAAATCTAGGGGACAGAGACAGTGAAGAGACAGATTGTAGGAGCCATTCTCTGAGTTTATCATATGTTTTATTAACATTTATGTTATACTATGTCTTCGCTTTATTAATACATGATCTACATTATGTATTGTATAATTATTTACATGATAGATACGTTAGTTCTTAGTTATTTACTTCCCTGGTTTCTTTGTTTGACACCCCCTATGTTTCCTATTTAATGTCTGGTAATTAGGGACGGGGCAATGGATTTTCAGGCTGGACTTATTGTTTATGCGTTTAAATCATAACCCCTATGTTGGTAAGTGGCTCTGGAAAGTTTTTAAGCCACTACACAGATTCAAAGAAGAATTGTGAACATTGGAGCAGCAGAGGCCAAGATATCCTGACTTTTTGTGTCTGGTATGGGCAAAGCTCCAGAAATGCCAGATCTGTCATTTCACACAGTGTAACTCCAAAGCAGCTTTCAGTAGCCCCCCTCTGCCTTCTAAATGCCCTATTTTTTCAAACCCCACATCTCTAGTTTGTAATACAGGCCCTGAACTTCACGTGTATTGGTTGACTTCCCCTTCAAGAAAAGCAGCATATATACGATCATCACTAAAGAGAAGCCGTTTCATTGCTGTGTGTACATGAACATAGATTTTGTGTACATATTTATGTGTTCATGCATGTAAGTGAAAGTTCCATCCATTGACTGACATTTAACAAGGCCTCCTTATCTTTCTTATTCTGCCTTTAACCTGTATTTTACACAAACTACTGTTTCGCGTGCAATTAACTTCCCCGCAGCAAAGTATGTGACTGAGGGGAAGACTGGTGGGGATGATGAGAGGCAGTAATTGGATGGGTGAGTAAAAATGGGTAAGGAAAAGATAGAGTTGGTGAGTGAGGGAAACAAAGACGCGGGTCAGGAAAAGTCAGCGAATGTCAGCACATCCAAATCAGATGCCGGGCCTTCACCCATGACCTTGGTACAGTTGGATTTGCAGCTCTGAAAACAGTAAGTATGTTGGTGAGAGAAGAGAGATGGTCTGTCGTAAAACCACCACTATGAGTCACTAAGATTTACTTTGTTGCTCTTGAGTTTGTTTTTTTGGTGAAAAGAATGCCAAACTCTTCCCTCCTGTTTAATTATAACACAAAGACAGATGTTATATTTGTGTTTATTTTTTAAAGCAATGAGTGAAGGGGATTTTGTGGATATAATTAAATGAACTACAGAGCATTTATAGATTCTCAACTTTTTAGATTTAAACCTGTCAGAAGGTAATATGTTTCTACTGATATTTCTAGACATTTATTGTTATTGTTAGCTGTGACTATTGAGCTTTGGAAGATATTTTCAGCTCTGAGGACTGATTAAGGTTTTTGTGAGAGGCCCGATGACTACTTCTGTGTGAATGTTTGGCCACTTTGTGGCTGTCAACTTGTTATCATGCTACATTGGACCACATCTTTATAGAGTTTTAAAGTCACAATGAAATCAAAAAAGACTGATTTGACCAAATTTTCAGCATTTAAACCCCTCACACTCAACAATGGATCCATCTTTACTGCATATTGTGCTGCCAAGCATTGTTCAAACCCAAAGAATGTTATTTTAAGACCTTCAGCTTTTTAATTAATTCTATAGAAAAGTGCATAAAACAATACAAAACACATCTATTTGTTGTGCAGAAAAGCTATTGAAATGTAGCTATTGCCATCTGTCGCATGTCTGCCTAACAGTTATTTTGTGCAATGCAAATGAAAACGTAATTCCATTTGAGCTTACATTCTCTGTGGTCACACTATATCCATGACCAATTCTGGAAATGCTTTGAGCAATGTTTTGGTGCAATTCCACCTGGATTTTAATGTGGTTAAGCGCTGATTGTAATCAAATCATTTAAGCCAAATTATATTGCCAGTTGTGCATGGTGTATTTTGATTGTAACTTGATACATATCAAAGTAAATATTGTAAAATACGAACAAATTGTTCAGGTGAATAAACACATTTGTTTCCAGATTGCAAATTGATTGAGCCAAACATTTTGATTAGCTCCCAGGAACATTTTTTAGTAAATAAAGAAATTATTTCCAATCAAAATATGGTTCCTGGTACCATTTACACTGATCGAACAATGCTGGACAAGGGGGGTGGGGGAACAAGGGGAGAAACAAGGGGCTCTTTGAGAATGTTTGAAAAGGCCCTTTTAGAAAAAATAACCACATTCAGGCCTTGAGATTAAATAAATTGTAAAATTATAGCAATCAGGCAAACTATTAGAATTGTGTTAATGTTGGCTTTGCTGCCAGGTTTTGGTTCTTAAAGGTTAAAATACCCTCAGATGTGGCAAATCCACATATTCATCCAACATTTTGTTGCAAACTTCTTGTATCATTTTCTTTAATTTGGAAGCTGATAGTCTACTGCCACTGCTGCTCTTCCACACTTACAGGGCAGAGTTCATGTGACCAAACGTTCCAATTTATGGCTTATATTTACATCCTTTTTGAAGCCCTTGGAGAGGCATATTCAGGGTTCTGTGCAGAGGTCAGGTTTCAGCCTTTATTGCCTAGGTAAAGAAAACACACTGAAGAATGTTTCAGGCCTGAATGATTGTCAGCTCTTGCAGCGGCGTGAAGACAAAACAGGAAGGCCCCTGGTGTTTTTTTATTAGCAGGAATCACTAACAGTGCCATAGACTCTCTCTTATAAAACATACTGTATAACCCTGCTGGATCCTTTGTTCTGATTGGCTGACGTGTTGTCACCACCAATCTAATGCGCTGTGGTTTTAATTAACTTTTCATATGAATGGGGCCCTATGCTACTATTTATATCACAGAGATTGAGGTGATATGTGATCCTCCTCTGACTACTGGTAACTATTTTGCCAGTCTTTGCATTTCAGTGGTGGATTTTGCTTTTGGTTTGTTTTGGCAAATGTTTTCCAGTTGATTACTCTGTGCATGATGGTGCCTGTTTGGGATTGTTTGGCATTGGAATCTATTCAGTTGCCTGACAGGCAGGTGACGCTACTAATGCTAAACAAGGCCAACATGTGCCGCTTTCCACACCACAGCTGTGTGTGTGTGTGTGTGGGGGGGGGGAGTACTCTGTATGGACATAGACCACAGCACAGCCTGGCACTGACAATGAGGTATAGGAACATTACCGAGATGTTCAAGGACAACGATGGGATATAAAGCAACAGGATTAGCTCAAGTTGCCAGTATGTCTATGCTATCCCTTAATGTAGTGGTCAAGACTATTTAGAATTAATAAGGGGTATTGAAAGGATAATAGTTGTGTCTGTACAGCAAAAATGTAACTGCTGCTTCTTTAGTCGGCAGCATGAACTGGCTGTTTGGTGCAATCATCAAAAAGGATAAATGTTGACTGTATCTTGCATGCATTTCTTCAACTAATGTACACCAGTAATTGACATTTCATGCATGAAATTGTCCAGTAGTGTGCAACAGGAAAATATCTAATGATGGCACAAAAGCACATATGCACACAACGATCTACTAAAATGTGTGACGTCTTACTTAGAGCCAATTGTGTCAAAATCTAAAGAGAAATGCAAAATCCCATATTTCTTCTGACAAGTATTGTTACATCTGTTGAACACTTGTCTGGAACAATGACAGGACTTTTCCAAGAAGTATGGCATTCATTATGCAACCTCAATCACACGATATCCTTATGTTTTAATTATTGTCAGTAATTTAAAGTGGTTCATATTAGTCATAATCAGTGAACTATAGTGCTTTGACCGCTCAGCGACTGGTGAGCTACATAAAGACCATCAGCTCTCTGAAGAGAGATTGATTTAAATGACATTAGCTCTATTTAATCTAATTTGCAGTCATTTGTTGAATTTAAACTCTGGGTATGTGGAAAGAAAATATTTAAAGTGATAACAAGTAGCCTGCTGTCTCTCCTCATTTTTCACCTCAATTTCACTGGAGGTAGTGCCAAGACACACATGAGCCTGACTGAATAAGAAATACACCCTGACCTGAATGCACTACCAGGACTCCCCAACTCATGGAAAATCAGGAAATTTTAAAAATATATTTTCCAGGCCTGGAAAGGTCACGAAAAATTATCAAATGTAGAAAGGTTTAGTAGAAGCCTTATAATTTAATTGTATTCTCTTTTTGAATGCTGTTCAATTTGGAAGAAACATTTGGCCTATTTTGAAATAGTCCAGACCTGTTGGAGTCAAATACAGTTGGTTGCACTTTTTTTTGAATGAGGTAAAATAACGTACTGCATAACACATACACACAACAGATCAAGGCCTTCTTACTAATGCAATCCTACCAGAGTGCCATGAGTGGGTGGTGAAATCCCATGTTAGGAGGCAGGAGGTCATGCTTGTTATTTTTGAGAGGATCAGTCTCAGTGTTAGTGAGGCCTTACTGATGTCTTTTATATAGTGCAGACAGGTCCCCCTGGTTTTACAAGAGCCCTAAGCACCAAGACTGCAGTTGTCAGCGCAACCCCTCCAGAGCTGTGGACCTGTGAGATGGGGCTGTGAAGGCCTTACAGGTCGCTGAAATAATAATAATAATTATTTATGTCTTTTTGTCAGTTTGATGGTGTAATGGACAGTGAATAGATTCACTGTTAACAAGAGCTTATAAAAAACACCCAGTCCACATGTGTCCAGAGCCATGTTGGTTGGAACTTTTTAAAATCATTACAGGCTAATTATTACAAAGCAGTTGGAGAAGGTGGGTTTCCCTAACTTTGAGCAGAGCTGCCACTTATCCCATAAACATTTATTAATTAAGATCAACTGCACGCAAAGACGGACCAAAGACATTCATTCTCTTTTCTTATTCTGGGAAGTTTCATGTGTCAGTAAATGGCAAAGGTGGCACTGTACATTTCCAGACGTACATTGGACTTGGAGTGATATAATAAAAATTTTGATGTGAGAAACTCAAATGTCTCACAGGTTGTTCAATGATTTAGTCCGACAGGCCTTCTTCACAGCAGACATTTTGACTTGGCATAGTAGGAAAAGCACACGTGTTGTAAGAACATTAACGATGGCTCTGTTCTGTTTCCAGAAAGACATGACAATGTGACAGCGAGCCAGCATGCACGATACTAGGACCCTGAAGCTGAAGCAACTAAATGGAATTCAACCATCATTCATTTTCTACAGTTTCATGTCAAAATGTCTTCTGTGAAAAGGCCTAGTGCAAGCTTCTTCTCTAATCTGGTTTGTGGCAGCATTTTACTTTGTCTGACTTACACTTCTTCCACTAAAGTATTATTTCCTCATATTGTTTTTTAGCAGTAGAAATAACGTGAGTCAACACAGTACAGTAAGCTATTTACTTTGGAGTATAATACTATAAATGTATCAGAATGTGACGCCTGAACTGTGGTCTATGTTACAGTAAATTTCTGTTCTGCAGTTTGTGTTAACTTTGTATATTTAAATGACTCAACAGATAAACATTGAATTCAGTGAATGGAATGAATCACCTGCTTTAATCAAACGGGACGTGTGCAGCTGGAAGCAAAGAAAAAGAAAATACAGCTGAAACGCACCCTCCTCTCAGTTCCAGGAATTAATCTGTCTACTGTTATTAGTTAGCTACTCTACATCTTAGCTAAGCGGGGGTGATGGGGTGTGTTTTGTGTGTGGGGGGGGACAATGACGACATCACTAATGACTCGATTAAATGACTAGATTAATCCAGTCAGATGCATTATCAAGATGACTGGCGTTTCCTGCTGCGACCAATCACATGCTGGCATTATGCTCAGACAGACTGATTGCATTTAACAGCCCTCAAATCATCTTAATTACGGCCTGGCATGACGCACAGTGGCAAAACACTACAAACAGCTCTAACTGTACAGCGGGGGTGATGAGCTGATTAAATGGGATTTGAGTGTTTTCCAGCCGCAGTTTCCATCTCAGTTACTCTTTTTTTAATTGCTTATAGTACATACCTGTCACAGCTTCACAACAAATGTGATAGATAAGATCTACCGCACCATCTGAGTGTGCTTGATAACCAAAGGCAGCAATGCTATCAGGTGCTGCAGTGGAGGAGACTCTATACTTTGGCAAAGGTTGAGAGGATATGCGGCCGACAAGCAACATGTCCTGTCTCTCTCTCTCTCTCTCTCTCTCTCTCTCTCGCATACACACCTGCTCATCAGCTATTTTAATCCCTTCAGTTTGTTAAATGAACACACATGCCTGCTCATGCACTACCATGCACATCCTCATATGAATGCACACAGAAACACACACACACACACACACACAAACACAATAAGTCCTGGTTGATTACAGTGTGCTGAATGTGGCAGAGGTGGTAGTTGTCGGTCTTTGTCCTGCTTTGAGGTAGCGGCATCGCTGGAGTTGTGGGTGGGCTTGCAAGATTGTCATGCTTGGCAGATGGTAATTTGGGGTTGAGTCTGTGGTTAGTATTGGGGTAAGGATATAAGTTATGGCTGGTGCTGGTTTGACTAAGCTGAAGTCAGGGAATGGTAGCTCGTGCCTTCTCTGACTGTCTACTGCAGATTAGAAAGTGGTTTCCTCCTCTTGTCACTATTTCCTTTTGTCATTCTTCCTGTTTTAGTTTGTGTTTGTACGCTTCTTTGGAAGAAAAGGGAGAATGAGAAGGACATAGAACAAATAATAGGGCATACTGAGAGACAGATGGAGAGTGAGACAGAGAGGTAGAGAGGAGGGAACAGGACAGGGCAGGTACTAGGAGAGGCAGTGTTTGAAGTTAAACAAAACGGGTCCATATCCTGAGGAAGTGACTGTTGCCAAAGACAGGGATAAAGACGGGACTGTTCCTCATGGTCTGCTAGTACACATGATTACATGTGTATTCTGTGTGTGTGTGCTCACATGCATTACAACCCAAACCCCTTATTTCAACGTGCAGCCATGGTTCATTTTCACTTGTCATGCTCTCCTTCACCGTCACATCGCACCTTGCCCTCTGCTTAGCCCTCCACTTAGCCCTAAGGGTAATAAATTAAGCTCTCTGAAGGTCTGCATTCACTGCTCGTCTGCTCAAAGCCCACAGGGGTGTTTTTCTTTTTCCTGGTTCCATAAATGTGGGTGCTAACAAGGAGAACTTTATGGATTTCAGATAGCATCGCTGTGCTTGAGTAATAGTGGTTCAGGGTCTCCAGGGTCATATAAGTTTGAATTATTTGGGTTATGTAGTTGTGAGGCTAAGGTTAGCATGGGAGGCTAAGGAATTGGTCCTCACAAGTATAGCAACAAGTGAGTGTTGGTGTGTTCAAATGGTAGCATAAGGTCATGGAGTTAAAACATTCCTCTCCTGTGCACCTTAACAAGATGGATGAGCTCAAATGTAAATGCATGCTTGTGGTTTGAGGTGTATTCGCATGCATGTGTGTATGTATACAAATACTTATGGTGGGACACTGAGGGTGTGCAGAGTGGTATTAGCTTTGCTGTAATGACACACATTGGTGGAATACCACAGCCACCCAGACAAAACTCGCCCAGTGTAGCAGCTCGGGGCACAATACACTCAGAGATTACACATTAGTGTGAGTGTGGTTGCTGGGTGTGTACGCACTCCCACCTCAGTCTACTGTAGTCTAGACTCTCTAACAGCCCTGTTGTGGAACGGCTAATCAACACAGCTGATGAAGCGGTGAAAATAAAAGAGAGCAGGGAGGATAAAGGTCACACAGGAGATTTAAGAATGAGAGAACATAACTACTGAAAGAAAGAGCTGTGGAGAGGCCAATGAGGCATGCAATGACCGACTACATTACGTATGCGCTAAAGATGATCTGTCTTGGAACTATTATCCACTTCCCTGTAGATATTCAAATAGAGATCAGTGCGGTTTGGGTATGATGTGAGTGGTGAAACTGGTAAGATGGCTGTCCAACAGGACGTGGCTTTCAAACAACCAGCAAAAACGTTTTACAACTAAATGAAAGGGTTTTGACCGTCTCAGCAGATAGCATGATGAATATGCCCTAAGCCAACTGCCAATCAGTATTGACACTCCTCCCTCTTGTTCTGAAAAGTCTTTTGTTTTCTGGAAGCCGTAAGACTGACTTCATGCAGGTTTTGGAGGGCTTTCAAACCTAGGACCACATGCTTAACAGGCTGGATAAGAGGAAACTTATTTCTCAAAACCACATCTGATAGAGGAATGCACATCTGTTTAATAGCAAGAATATTGCATGTGTAATGTGTTTGTGTATATGGATACTATATGTATGAATGTATTTCTCTCTCTGCCCCTAATGTGCCTGTGTGTGCAACTGTATGAGAGCTAACTTGGATTTAACCTTTCTCCTTCTCTGTAGAGGCTTCACTGCCTGTAGTGACTTGGAGAGGATGATAGATAAAGTCCTGTGCGTTTAGTAATTACGCAGTCCAGCCAAACTGTTGCTCATTCATAGAAAAGTTGCTGTCTGACCTACATCTTTGGTTAGCATGTTTAATCTTCTTGGGCACATAGAGTATTTATGGGCACAGGCATTGTTGTTGGCACTGGATGACTATAATGTTTTTAGTGTGTGAGTGTTTTTTGTTCAGAAAATAACTTTTCATTCTCATGTGCCCTCAGAGATTCATCTGTTTTACTATTTGTCACAAAATCTCAGATTCTCTGGCTCATATGGAGAGCTCAGCTGTTCAGGAGCCGAGTGTTAAGCAGTCACACACACCTGTTTAGATGCATGGATGTCTACTGCTGTCTTGGGGAATGGTTAGCACAGAGATAGATGGACAATGACATCGAGGGACTGGCCGGTGACGAATGGACAACATCAGTATTTTTGTTCTGTTCTGATCCTGGCTGGAGCAGTAGTGCAGTCTGGTTTGTGCTCTGTGTTTATGATTTTGGCTGTGTGGGTTGTGTGTTTGTGTCTGGACAACAGCAGGGCCCAGAGGCTTGAGCGTGATAGAGAGGTTAACAAAAGCATAGCCAGAGAGCTCCAGTCTGGGCTTGTGTTCTAGAGTGTTGTGATGGTTTGTGTTATCTGGACTGAGAGCCCAAAAGCTGACGAGACGCAGCCAAGGCCCTTAGGAGCCTGAGAGATGCGTGTCCTCTGAGGCTTGTTTGCTTATATATATATGACAAGGGGAAGTGTCATGGACAGTTAAAAGGTGTTGGGGAGCTCCAGAAGAACATAAAAGTTTAGAAAACATTAGCAAATACTGTCCTGGAACAGTTTATATTTCCGTCTGTTTTTGCTCTGTGCAATAAGCAGAAACACACAGAAACAGATGAAGTGGCGTGAATATGTGTAGAAAAGCAAGATTATCACACTGTCTGAATTAAAGGTTTAATGAGATGTGTGTGAAGGTTTCCAGAAAGAATATTGAGACAAGTTGAGAATGGCATCAGTGGTCCATGCATCTGATTCTATTGGTCCACATGGGGTGCTAATGCAACACAAAGGTCATGGCTAGATCATGCTGATGGAAACCCTGTGGGCCATTAAAAGCCTGCAATTCTCCAGACAGTGGTGAGTCACTGGTGGTTGATTTGATGGTTAACAGTAACCATTTCGCGTGAGTCAAACATATTTGGCTTTGTCTGGGTGAGTTTTTCCTTAATTGTGTGATAGATCTGTTGGGAAAGTCTATTAAATGGGTGATAGTTTGTGCCTTTTGATATGTGCTTTTGTGTACATCCTGTTTTGTTTGATTCATCATTGTGATGGCGATGACAAGTGGACATTTGTTTTTAATGCTGTATTTGACTGGGAAAGGCACAGATTGTACAGGTTCTGCTTTCTTGGTTGTTTATTTACCCAGTGAGGAAGTGACAAAACAGTTTTCTTTCATCTGTTGGTTCTACTGGTTTATTAGTTCAATCAATACTTTAATCTCATTACTCTTTGTACCACTGTTTTCTCTTGTCCAGTCCAGTTTGTTTTGGCAGTTGGAACCTGAATAAAGATGCCGCACATACACAAGCATAAACACAAAGTGTTAGACAGTTAGTCTTTGGGCTGATACCTTTTGATGAATCACTTTAGATTAGAGATGCATCACAGACCTGAAACATCTTCCAGATTGTGTGAAAGAGACATAATTACTGTATCAATGGCAGGTTGAGATATTGTTGTGAAGGTGTGGTGTTCACAGTGGGTGATCCTTTATCTTTATGATCCTGATTGACTTGCTAAATCATGTCAGCAAGTGAGTAAACGTTTTCCTTATTTAATGATGATAATTTTTTAGATGCCTAACTTTAAAGACTTTGTTGAACATTTTGGGAAATAGGCCTATCAGCTGTCTTTACAAGAGTAAGATAAGACGATTGAAACCACTGTCAGGTCTGTACAGGAAGTTGGAGTAGTACAAGTAGTAGGAGGAGAACTTGTTGAACTCAACTAGTTGAACTGCTCACAGTTAATGGACCAACCACGATGAAGGGCTCACAAGTAGATACTGATTTGCTATAAAAGGTCATAAGCCAGTAAGTTTAATTCCACCTGAATTAATCCTTAAAACCCTGATATACTCCGAAGCAGGGCAAACAGCGGACACACACGTGGTTCTGTTTATAATATGTTGTGTGTCTGCACAACCGTGTCCACACATGCAGTCATACATTTTGAGCTGCACATGTACATCTGTGCAGACCACGGTGCACATTTGGGAGATGACAACATTTTGAATAATTTATCTGCACCCTAAACTAAAATGTTCTTTTAGTTGTTTCCTCACCTAGTGTAAGCTTAGTCTGTTAGTTTCACACGTGCTTTTCTTGCTTTGACAACTCGAAATGTCTGCCGTGAAAAAGATCTATTGTGCCTAGTGACGGATGTTTTCCCTGAAAAAGAGTCATCCAATCAGAGCATAGTATGTGGGATAAGAATGAGGACGTCATCTTATTTCATAGCTAACTAGCTTGCTAGCTATATTCATAAAACAAAATAACAGAACAGAAAAATTACAATCAGATCGACGTAGCTGTACAACTTGTTGTAAGCCCACGTATAGTAATAACTATTCTCAAACAATTTTTTTCTTTTTGGATAAATGTGAAAACATGAACTGGTTTGAATGCTTCCACAGCCTCGGTGTTGACTGAATGTGTTTCTCACTACTTATTGATTGGGGCAAAACAAAGCAAAATAACGCCCTCCCAACAAGACATGGCTAACATGAACACATTGTGCAGATGAGTTAATAAAATGAAATTAAATGGCCATGATTATTAGGCTGCTGTAATCTTTTCACCTGACCAAGAGATAAAAAATGCATGTTCAGTTTAGGCTATAGGCCTTTTTTGCTGCAGACATTTTAAGTTTTCATAGTGGGGAAAGCACAGGTGGAACTAACTAAGATTAGTATTTGTCCCAGTTAGCCATGTCAGTGAGCCAGCATGCACAGATCCAGGACCCTGACACATGTCAGTCTGTCACATAATCTTTTTGTGGTGGAAAAACCTAATGTTGGCATAATGTCTCTTCTGCCAACATTAGGTACATATAAGTTTCATAGTTCAAGCTCTTTTCACAATGAGAGTGACTATGTTTCCACACAGAATCATAAATCTAGAACAGCATATGAGACAAAGAAGAGTAATTAGACTCTTCTGAATAGGTTGGTTATCCAAATCTTCTTTGCATGATATCAGCTGAGAGAAAAACATGTGCAGCTGTTACACAGCCTGTTGATCTTTTTTTTTCTTTCCTCATTTTGCCTGGGTTCTACATCTCTGTGCTGAAGCATGAACTCTGAAAGTCCCCCAGCTGACTGTTTAGATTGAGTATAGCACTATTTGGCCTTCACAATGCAGCCGCACTCCTGCAGGACCTCCCCCTGCTGAATTCATTGAGAAATGTTTACCTTCACACTCTAACATCCTGAGGTGGTCCCAGAGCACGAGGTTAATGAGCATAAGTTGCATGTGCTCAGCTGTGTGTATACTCAGATGTAAACTCAAAAACACAGACATGCAGAGGTGTGATATCAAATCCAAATGCCAGATACTGGAGATGTGCAACAAAAAAAGCATAAAAGAAGGTTGAATTTAAAATTACTCTGACTACAAGTGTGCACTGTTTTACCTTCCACTGTGAAAATGGTTATAAGTCATATGGAACCTTTGGTATGTGACACAATATGTGACACAGATGTTTGAGATCTCCTTTTGAACGTGTTCAAAACCATATCTTATATCTTATTGTGGGAGTGTGTGGCTTATATTTCTGAGAATGTATTTTAGTTTACTACACAGAACAAATCCCCGCTTATGATTTACTCTTTTGTTGTACATTTTTATCTATATGTGAATTCAGCTTGTAATTTAAAAAAAGCATGTATGCCTCATTGCTCGTTTTTGGTTTCTTTGTGCAGTGATTTTAGTTGTGTGTTTTTATGGGATTTAATTCTGCACTTGTACAATAGGATACTTTTTCAGACATATTCAAGCTTGACTTCTTGTTAGTATTTATGATCTTATCTAAAGCAAAAACATTATATATGACTGGCAGAAGTTCCAGATCTTTCTAAAGTAAACTGTAGCATTTGTCAACGTTCAACCTTGGAACTTCCCATATACATATACGTGTGCTTTTAAAACTCTCTTTTACAGTGTGAATGATCTCAAAGGTCTGTACTTTCATGTCTAGTTTAGGCTCACATGGTGCATTTAATGGATAGGGTTGGACTCATGCTTTTTTTTAGGAGATAAATACCTTGTGGCTACTTTGTGAGGAGTCTGTGGCAGTGGGTTTACTTGGTTCTTGTCTGAGATAAAAGTCTGTCTTAGTGTATGCACATTTGCACGTCTGGCTCTGATGTTTTTTTTCGAAATCTGCTCCTCACTGACCCTATGGTCTTAGTAAGTGTCCTGTGTTGGGGGGGGCTGTGTGAGTCATGGGAATGAATGGGTCCGAACTTAGTCAGCAATCATTGACAAAAAATAGGGGGTTTGTTATTCTCTGCAGGGTTGCTGAGCTCACCTACACCTACCAATAAAATGTAAATTATATTACCATAGCAAATACACACAAACATGCACATATGGCTGGTAAAAATCAGCAGTCTTGCATTTTCCAGAGACACAACACACATCAATACCTTACCCACAGTCCTCTCTTTGCTAACTTCTTTTGTTCTTTGTTTTTTTTCTTCTTTTATTCTCTTTAACTCTGTTCAGGTTGATGCCACATGTGCATTGGCAGAGCTTTGAACCTGTGTAGGATTAAGCGTGTCTGTCTGGCTGGATTCATCTGAAAACAGGTCATGGCGCTGCTGGGGAATCTGACTCGTTCTACTCTTTAGTCAAAAGCAGTTTTTTCATCCATAATGTCCCTGCAAATGAAAACATATTAATAAAAAAAACATAAATGGAGAAAAAACATTTTGAAAACATATCCATACAATGGATAATGTAAGCAAATTGAGTTCTTCTAGTGATAGTTAGTAAAGGAAATACAGGGGTGAAGTTGATGAATTAGCAACATTTCTCACATCAACCCAAATAATCAAATTTCCTGATTGCTGTTAAAAATGTCAGTTGGTAAACAACACTGCATGCACTGTTTAATAAGGCACTGTTGTGCATTCATTTGAACATTATATATCTAGCAACTAAAGGTTGCTTATTGCTTTTTTTGCCTTCAGACAGCATGAAAGTGACTAATACCATCTGCCAAAAAAAACTGATTCCTTATTTGTCCATGACTAATCTACTCTGAAAGGCTTTCTGTTTAATTACGGGTTTGTTTTCTATTTTCTGATGTGTTGCTGGTTCATTCATTTCAACAGATATGATGGAAACACACCAATTTTTTATTTAATTTTCTTTTACTGTTGCACCATTTCCATTCACTTTATATAGCAATCTCCCTGTCCTTTAACCTTGTTGCCAGGTTTAGGCTAACTGTGAGAAATCAAAGCTTCTCTGTTTAATTCTTTCCAGGATGTGAAAGAAGGCTTGTGGTGGTAAACCCTTCATAGTTTTAGAAAGAATAAACAGTAAACTTTGTGAATAAATAAATAAAACTGTAATAAAAGCGCTATAGAGGACGTTTTAATTATGCACTGGTTGTTATTTTTTATTTCCAATTGAAAGTGGAACACTGCTCCAATATCAAAGGCAATCACAAAGGAAAACAAAAAGAGTTCACAAAATAACCTCAGAAATACCCACATTCCTTTCTCCAAAACCACAGATTGACATTTTATAAACCGTATTTACCAAAACCTACTCTCTCTTTGTTTATAGGTGGCACTTGCTTTCACACAAAGAAGGTTGACTGACAAATGACGCCATCAACAGTAAGTACAACACACACCTGGTGAAATCCTTTTAAGTTCATAACTACTGGTGACTCACAAAGAAACAGCACACACGACATGACAATAGGAGGGAATCATGTGATACAGGCCTTTGTAAAGAATGGTGAGGCATGTGTTTTTTATTTTACATGTATTTTTTGAGTTATGAGATTCCCCAGTGTTTGTTATAAAAATGTCTCCCATGGATGAAAATTGGTCTGCATCTTTTCTTCTACCTCTCCCACATGTTAACGCCCATCCCTGACCACAGCCAATAGGGGATAATGCATGGTTGACACTTTGCCCCTCCCTGTGAGATGTAAATCTTGTTTTTCTCTACTGACCACCACGCTCCCAGGAAAAGACAACAGTCTTCCAAATGACACGGTTGTAGACTTCCGATTACAGCCCTGTCACTTACTCTACCAACGTGTAAACACATGATGGAGACGGACAGAGAGAGAGAGAGAGAGAGAACGAGAGAGAGAGAGAGAGAGAGAGAGAGAGAGGTGCTAGGGTGCGTGGGTTTCTTTTTGTTTGCCTCCAGATGTCAGACCTTTGGTTAGGAGGGCTAACATAAAACAGTTACACTGACATGATGCCTTTAGTTAAGCTGTCTCCCTGCACAAGCCCTTTGGCTTTCAGGGGGCTGAGTGAGCATAAAACAATAAACAAAAGTAATGTCATTGTCGAGATGTCAGTACCTTGTCCCTTTCCATTTCACTTCTTTTATCTTTAATTTTTTGGTCTTATTAAAGCAGCAGCAGCAGCAGCAGCATCTATAGCTGAAATCTGTAAACATTTGTATCCCTGTGTTACGTTTTATCACACATTCTTAGTCACACACTACGGGACCTCCTTCAAAAATGTTTAAAAAGGGTTTTAATTGATACATTTCTGAATTATGGCAATCCAAACGATTATTACAATAGCTTCAGCCATCCACAGCATCTTTGTGATCCTGTGGCCTGTGAGAAGACAGTCCTAGCGCTGGCTTCATCTTGGCCTCCTGACCAAAAGTGTGATAATTTTAGACTCAAGTCCCTCACATGGTCTGGAGCAAGGACGGCATTTGGAAATAAACTTGGAATTTAGCTTAATTGCAGTTTACAGATTTAGGAGGGGCAGCGTTCTCTTCTTTATTTTCTTGCATAAATAGAGAGTGACTGGAGGCCAAAGACATGAGGTTTCAAAGCCACAAAAGAGGTTAAAGAACGTCAGAGGCAGTGAGGACACTTTTGAGCCTGGCTTCTTAACTCTCCCTACGGCTAAGCCATGCTCTGCCCCTAATGTGAGATCCTTCTCCCCACTTACCAAATCCATCGGATTTATTATTCCACCCAGACTATTAGACCTCCGCAGTAAAACTCGACTGTTAGTTTTTAACTGCTTTATGCACAGCCAAGTTACAATGTTATCTTTTTTCAGATGCAATTTTTGTTGTAGGAGCTGCAGGAGGTTTCAGCTGGGAATTTTCCCCATTTGTGTTCAGCTGGATGATTCGTCAATTCCTCAAACTTTGACAACGTCTCTGCACACAGTGTTTGGGTCCAGATATTTCCCATTACCTCATTACATTATGTGTAATTGCACAAAAAGTCATTTTAATTTTTTAAAATCTAATTCGTTCCATTTTATGAAAACAGACTCCCTTACTTAATAAAGTTATTTTTCCTGTTTGTTCATATCTGTGTGATGAAATAGTGATAAACAAGAATAACATTTGAGGCTGTGTTGAATGATGTGACAGCTCAGTTTGATTTATAGCTTATAAAAATGATATCAGGGAATTGTTGCAGGCGGAGATGTAATGGATGTGTTTCAGGTGGGGTACCAGGAGACGGGACATAAACTGTGAATCAGTTTACCAGATTAAGAGTCTCCTCACTGCCTCTCTTAATGCTTTGTCTCTGGGTGTGAGTGATTGAGTATCTCGGGCTCCCTCATGGTCAAATTTGCTTGGATGATAGGTCAAGATAAATCTAAACACACAAGGCACTCAAAAAACATGTGTACCCTTGTATTAATGCAAACCTTTACAGATGCAAACATACACAAATGCATATGCACACTTGCACGTATGCACACACACAGTACGTGTTGGAAGGAATGCCTTGTGCAGCTAAGATAAAAGCCATATTCTTGAGACAAATGATGACTTGGAATAGTAGTCACTTCAAAGAGTAGGTAGATCAAACTCAAGAAAACAAGACCTCGACATGGGGCATACATCACTGGGGAAAATGGGCTGGTAGACGCGTATGTGGGTGATGAAGAGGCTCGCTGGGAAGAATAAGTAGGATTCAAGGAATGCGACCATGGGTCTTGAGATAGGATGAGAATGTAAGCGTTTGAATAGTCCAAAAGGATAAGCGTAAGACTTTGTGTGATTTGAGAGTGAGTAATTGAGGGAGGAAATTGTGAGTGACTGGGGCCTATGGAAAAATATGTTTAGTAGAAAAACAGGAAGAAAGGGAGGAAAGATGGAAAGAATGAATAGTCACTAGAAACTATTAATTTCACTGGTGGCTGATAATGTGTTGGAGTAAAAGTTCATGGTTAGATTAGTATATTTGTTTAAATGATTTGAGCATAAATCACTGAGTGGTATGAATGAAGATATATTGTCCAGGTGTGAATGAGTCATTGTAGCAGTTCTCTCCATGACAATTTGTGTCAATATTTTAACATATTTTTTAATTTTTACAATTCTTTAATGGCTGTTACTAATTTATAATTCACCATTTATCAAACTCAAACTCAGATTTGGCTGAAACGTAAAAGGAAGTAGAAGAATTAACATTAATCTTATATGTGTTTTGTTGTTGGTGGTGGACCAATCAACGTTTATAACTGACAGTGCCAGATGTTGTGGGAAACATCACGGGGAATTTTTGCCATTACATTCAATCTGGAGTTCAGTTAAGATCGGCCTCTGACAATGCAACATTTCATCTGTAGTATTCAATGTTTACCAATGTTTACCAAAAGGATGCCCTTTTTGTGGAGTCTGTTTAACCTGTCAGTGTGAGTGATTGGAGAACACCTTGCAGGAAGGATTGGTGTGAGCCAGGTTTGATACTGTGTTTGTTCGTCCTGTTCACTAACCCTCCCCTCCCTGAGAGCATGCTGTGTGATTGACAGACGAGAGGGATTCTTGGGGTCACGAGGTGCACAGACCTGAGAATAGGACCCAGTTTCATGACTAGACAGGCTGACACTCCATTATAATATTTGCTAGTTACAGACAAGTGGTTTATTAATATAGGAAGGGAGTGGATCTGTTACCCAGATCACCCTGCGGAGCGCATAAGAATTTGTGACTAATCAATCAGTTACACTTTCCCTTTTCTGAACTCTGGCACAGAGATAAATACTAAATCTTTTACAATACAATAGCCTCGCAGGCTCCAGATGTTTAAAAGGAAGCCCAACCTGTGTTTTAAACACCGTTGTAGGCTAATTGAGGAGTGTGTATCCTAGAGATGACCCCTCGCTCTCACCCCAACCAAAACCCCAACAATGTTCAAAATACTGCAACTGCATTACTCAGAGCATAAAGTTAACTCATGCATAGTTTTACACCAAGGGTTAACCGTTAGCTATAAACTTAAACAGGTAAATTATATGTCTCCAAAATTACAGCCTTTATGCAGCTTTGATTTTACGAACTGCATGAAGACCATGGTGAGTAATACGACAATGAGAGCTGCATTCTAGTGAGCTATATGTAGCTCTGGATTCAAAGTATAGTTAATTTGAAGAGGAATATGACATATATTATTGTCTTTGTGTCATTTGTTTAGATAATATGAAACTCATGCAGTCTTTGCTACAGTATATAAAGCTCTCAAGCTGAGTCACTTGAAGTTAGCGACTGAAAGACAGTACCTTCAAAACCTTCTGCAGCACCTGGACTCCAACCCTTCATTGAAAATGTTTAGTCATTAGTACATACAGTACAGCACCTCCTGTCGGAGTCTGTTCACGTTGGTAATCATTAATTTCTGTCTTCAGTGAACAGAAAGTAGTATAATAGTTCTGTAGGATTAATCTCTATTGTTATATGAATGCAAAATATATCCATAGCAAATGAGCTAGTAGATAGCAGTGATAAACATTGATTTCCTATGCATTTTACCTATTTTTCTTTGCAAGACAGCTCTAATATCAAGCTGTAGATAAAGTTTAGACCAATAGAGCCAATAAAGCCAATGGAGACCTTTCAGGGTTTTATTAGAAGTTGAATAGATCATCTTGTTTAAAATGCTGTGGCCAAAAGTACAGCATTTGTTTAAAAATGTATTAATAAGGTAAAAAGTCAAATTTGATAAATATTCAACTGGATAATTTCCAATGACCCAGCACTTCCGTTGTACCTTGTACCATGCTTTTATATGCAATATTGTATGTTTAAAGGTTGTTTCCACTCCCTATCATCACTTATGCTATCAATTACCACTGCCTTTGTCAGGTTCACCTTTCCTTGTGTTTCTTTTGCTGTCACTCATCTCCTCAGATGACACAATGTCAATGATAACATCAACCTCAAGCTAGGGCTTGTTGAGAAATCCAAGTTTAACGTAGTTTTACCCCCAGTCACTCAATATTACTTTCAGGGAGAAGTGAGATCATCACCACTTTCTGCACATATTCATGTATGCCCACAACTACAGATAGAGGTACATGCACACACTTACATGTATTCACACTGGCTCATTGTACTGTCCACATCTCCAATACATATATATTAATGAAATAATTGTGTTACAGCAGAGGCCCATTATCTGTCAAACAAAGAATTCACATGTCATGTCTCTCTCTCTCACCCTCTTCATTTCAATTTCCCCTCAAGCACTGTGATGACAGTACATTATTCAACCTAGAAGAAAGTTATGTTATATTAAGATAGTTTTGTTTAAAGGAAAACATGGGGAAACAAAATGAGAAACAAGAAAAGCTTTTTTTGTGTTTTCTTTTTGCTAAATACGATGAACCTGAACAACAAGACGAGACAGTAATTGTTGACCAAGACAAAGGTGGAAATGAGGTTATACACAGGTAAAGTGGAAGAAAAGTGGCACTGCTTAAAACGGTGTGTTTGTTCTCATGCAGTATATACTTTAAGGCATTCCTGTTCAGAGATGCAAAATATGGCAGGAGGGAATGAACATTTGACCTCTGCAGCAGAGGAAGCTGGGTCTGACATTTACCAGCTTGAGCTAGAGGCAAAGCCAGTAGGATTCATCGTCTGGGAACCGTGAATATCTGTACAAACCTTTGTGCCAAACCATCTTGTTGATATGTCACAGGATAAATGAATGCTTCAATATACTAGTGGCTCTACAAATGTTCAGTTCCTGCACAAATTATTCTTTGACATTGAATCTTCAAAGTTAACTTGCTATACTGGATCATCTTAGTCACTGGCTAAATAAGTAGCTTTTAGCAGTAGAGCTCCGCTTATTGGTGGCTAAGAGCACCGTTGTAAGCTACATAGTATGTTACTTCCTGTTACTTTGTCTTAAATAATAGACTGTTGAGCTTTTTAACCTTATGTGCAGTGCTTGTATTGGCTGAATTGAGTGCTTGACTGAAGTGAATGTAATCAGCTTGGAATAGCAACAAACCAAACATGCTGTTGTACTGAAGGTAGTCTGAATCAGTGCTGAATGTACGTTTGTGAAGTGCATTTGAACGGCGATGCGACTGATTTGCTTAGGGAAATAGATTGAACAAAGAACCACAACACTAGCGTGAAGCTGAAGCTTTCCTTTTGTTCGTTTCACGAAGCAGTTTCTGGTGTAATAAGATCAAATTGGCTTTATCACTCATTCATTTATTTAGATGCACTAGTCCAATGTTGATATCATTCTTAAGCTTAATATACTCCATATGGAGAAATGTCTTGATAGGAGGCTGACATGACATGTTTTCTATATCATGTCATCACATTTATACTAATTATTAATTATTTCTTGACTCCTTTACCCAGAGTTGTCATTATTGATCAATTTAATTAACAACTACACCCTCACTGCCAATGCCAGTAATTGTTGACAAAAATGTCCCATAAAAGACCAGAAGGGAGGTGCTTCAAACAAATAAGCCAAGTTTCAGTCATTTATGTATTCTCTGTTGTGTTCTTTATGTCAACAGTATTCTGCCTTGGATTCAGTACCATTATATAACCCCAGATGGTTCTCTGGCGCCTCTGCTCATCTGTAACATGTTCATGGGTCCAGCCGGCATACACACTAGAGCATGTCGGCGGGCCTTTGATCTCTCTCCCCTTCTGGGCCTCTTCATAAGGGTGAGCCTCTGCAGGCTTGTCCAGCCTGGATACATCTAGATGCATCTCCTCCAGCTCTGATGGGGAATGGAACACTTTTGGTCTAATTCACTGTATCTATGTAAACAGTATGTCACCCCAGGGACAAGCTATGGCACTTGTGCAGGCTTCTCAGGTAGAGCTGCAAGCATCCATGAGCACTTGTGCTTTGCAGGTCCTAATATTGTCTCCCTCTGTAGGCCCCCATTCCTAAGGAATGCCAGTGGCTACCACTTCCAGCATTTTCACTTCCAGTAATTCACTCCAAAGGCAGAGGAGCCCTCATATCTGTGCCATATGCTACACTATGGAAAGTCCATATTCAGATGTTTAATCAAGGTGTTATTGGGGTTTAGCTATTGCCTAAGGCGAGCCTTAATGATGAGGTATTGGTGAGATGCATTTAGCTGTGTTGATAAATGTTTACATAGAATACCTGTGAAGTGGTATAAAGATGTTCACTGTTATGTGGCACCATACAAACTCATGTGTGTATATACAGCTGTGCCTGCTTATATGTGCATACATACGTTAGTATATGTGTATGCATAATATTTGCAGATATCTGTGTAGGCTATGTGATGTGTGTGATGAAATATCGTGTTGGCTTGACTCTGTTATGTGCTTGTTGTGACTCTCAGTGAGTGGAGGTTGGCTTGACTCTCTTGTTTTGGATAATTGTACGCTGCTGATGTCTGTGGTCCCCTTCTCTGTCTCCCTGTGGCCTAGGCTGCAAGAGCCATATTTAGGTTGCGCGTCCTCCTCATCCTATCCTGTCTCATCCCCATCCTGTCTGACACACCCCCTCAACGCAGTAGAGGGCAGATAAAGGGACAGTAAGTGGTCTGTGGAGCCAGATCAGTGACAGTTACATTTGGCATCAAAACGAAAATTTTGCTTTGAAAACAAAACCTGAACTTTATAATTTTTACATTCATACATGTGTTTTTCAATGACATTGTTCAGATTTTTTCTTCATTGTCTTTTTTCAGTGACAGTTTCTTTTTTATGCTTGTGTTTTTTTTACGATGTCAATTTGTTTTTACGATGTTAGTTTTTCCATTTAAACTCTCACTGTTTTGGTGTAGAGAGGATGGGTTTGATGGGAGGGGCAAAAAGAGTGTGACTGACGTATGATCTGCATACTAAGGAGACGTCACTCTTTACTGTTCCTGAACCAGCCGTCCTTTTGTCCGCTCAGAAGCCTTTGGCATCACTGCAAACTAACAGCGATGGCCTCCACTAGTTCACTGGGAACTCTTGAACAGCAAGTCTGCTTCTCTCTGCCGTTGTTTGCTCACACAGAACCGGGCTGGGCTACATTTAACTGAACGAGCGCTAAACATTGCCAATACATGACAGCTAGCTAACGTTAGGTTACATCCATGGTTGTACGTGAGCAAACAGGGACGAACAGACTTGGCTGCGTTTTGGAAGTTCAGGTGAACTTTTCATTAAAAAACACATCGAATTAAAAAATGAAGTTCAGGTTTTGTTTTCAAAGCCAAAATTTATTTTCAATGCCAAATGTAACTGTCACTGCTCTGGCTCCATAGTGGTCCAGAGGCCAGGCTGTAGGTGGCGTAGGGAACTGTGCGATTTTACTACAAGACTTGTCTTGACTTCTCAATAGTGTTCAGAATCTTTGTTTTGGAGCTGTTTTGTGGACATAAAGTTGTACATATGTTTTTTAGGGAATTTATGTAACCAAAAATATCTGAAACTATGCTGTAGCTGTACTAGTGTTATTTTATATTTTCACAATGTGTGCTCTACGTTCCTGTGGTATTATTGGGCATTGTAGTGTGTTTATGAAATGAGACCAAGTCACACTTTAGATGGTTCAACTTGAGTGCAACTTGCATTCTGTGCTATGCACTTTCCATTTAGTGAAAATCATGAACTGGGGTTGTATCATCAAGTGTTCATCAGTTTAAAAATAGCACTGAGAGGAAAGAAAACAACAAGACAAAACACAAGGGCTACATTTGTAGGGACATGTTGCTGCAGGTACCAGTGAGACAACTATATACAATCCAAGAAGAATTGTAGAAGCATAGATATGAAGGATCATCAGAACCTGAAACACTACATAGCAAAGAAGTAATACTTCACGATTCTAAGATAAGTTCTCACGGCAGCAATTATTTTACTCTCCATATCAACAGTTTTCAAGTAAACAGTGTGTTATATGTTGCTTACATTTTGCAGGCTACAATGTCTGTCTGAATATGGTCTTACCAAACAAGGCCAGGGTATTTTCAAAGCAAAGTACAAAATGTTGTTCAATCACATCTGAAGGCAAAAGTTCTTAGCTGCTCTGAATGGCTAAATTCGAAGGGGCAACATACAGTAATCATACATACTGGATTTGGTTCTATTGTGTACCTCTTCATTCTTTACATTACATTACATTTAGGCATTTAGCAGACGCTTTTATCCAAAGCGACTTCCAAATAAGAGCTTTACATAAAGTGCATAGAACCATGATCGAAAACAAGATGTCTCATCAAACTTGTAAGGACTGGTGATGAATAACAAGTAAGTACATCGCTGCCAATGGCAGAATCGAAAAGAACATTTAATCTAGGAACATGTTTTCTCTGTACATTCT
>JAVQJD010054584.1:0-132966 GCA_036023655.1 Nannoperca australis
TATTTTCTCTTCAGCCTTTTGACCAAAGAATCATTTATCTTACTTTGCTGCTGTCGGGTGGAAATCAAATATCTTTTAATTTTCATTGTTTGCCACACGGTCCACTTGGCTCCCCCAGCCATTTGCCAGCTGCTTAGCTCAGTATTATATTTGCCAGTTTGCCAGGCAGAATCCTGTCACAAACACAGACAAAAGGAGAGCACATCAGCTGGAAAATAAACACTCAGAGTTCCTTCAAGAAAATACGAATTTGGAATGAGGTTTGTTTTATGGAACACCACTGAAATGTAACCTTTGTATTCCCCAAACATGCAGAAAATTACATTTGAGGATTTGGGTGCAAGTACTGGTACTTGAGGCACACACAGAGAAGAGGTGCACACTTAACCTTAAAGGTGAGGTAGGCAGAATTTCTTTAGCGTCATTGTGCAAAAATGCCATAATAACTGTGCAGCATATTGTAATTCAAGTGGTATAAAGTATAAAAAGTTTCTCCGGTCAGAAAACGCCTAATTTCCTGTCTGAGCAGTGCTTGCTGGGCTATTGCAGAAAAATGCATTTGTGAACCCCCTAACTAATTCACAAATTGTCATACACATTTGAAACAATCTTGTTTTTATTTTTCCCTTGTGGAAGTGGAGAGGAAAAATCATCCTGTCCCAGTAAATATCATGGTACAGCAGTGATGTACTGTTCATCCTGAAAACTGTAAAACAAGCAAAACTGTGACGAGCTGACAGTCATAAGTTAAGCGTCATGTTTTCTTCCTCTGTGACAGCCTGTCAGCCAAACACATTGCACCCTGTGAGAGACTCTGGCCCGGGGGCCGGAAACATGAAGCATTTCCTCACAGGCTGAAGAATATCAGCAGCACCAGCAGGTTGTTGATACCAAGCAGAACCCCACAGCAGAGGGAAATTATACCGCTGCACATAAACACCCACACAGTATCTAGTGTCTATGCATGCAACACACATGATAAATCATGGGCTCCAAGGCAGAAACGTGGCCTCTGAAACAACTGAAATGATTTGTATAATGAACATTCACTTCTTTAGATGGACCACTGGGTGTTAAACTATGTGTAAAGAGATGCTGTGTGTGCTTTGCTACACTGCTCCCAGCAGTGGCAGTTGTTGTGAAATAACCATTAGAGTAGCGTGTCCCCTCCGCCTGTCCACTGATAATATTCCTCCACACCGAGGCTGGATCATTAGCTCTGAAGACTCGAGCTTAACTGCAGCCTCCAACACAATCTGTAAGTGTGGTGGGGTCTCCAGCTGTCACCCAACATTGTGTCTTTGCACTTTTGTGTCTGAATAAGAGATGAAGACAGAGAGAAGCCTCGTGCATCCAAAGAGAGAGTTCTGGTTGTCAAGGACACATAATGATAAATAAAATAAAGTAAAAACAATGCCTCTTTGAAAATCACGGGTATCTAAGTACACTTTCTATATTAGTTGGTCCTTGCTGGCGTTTTCTTTGGTTTCCAAGGTGAAACATGGTGAAACGGATAAAATGACAAGGGCTCCTGTCGCTGAATGGCTGTGCGTCATCGCAGCAGATCCAATAGCGAGCACGTCTCCTGTCGTGCCAAATATAAAAGCTGCTCTCCTCCGACTTTCAACAGAGTCAACCCGTTGTGCTCCGATTAATGAACACGTGAACACCAACACATGCCCGTTCGCTTTAAGCAAGCATACTTTCAGTTTCCATGTTGTCACGCGCAGCACAATGGATTTAAACTTTACGCTCTCAGGGCGCGACTTCGGCGCGCTGGCGCAGAGACTCTTTGGGAATAACTCCCTGTTTCCGTTTGATAACAGCACCGCCGCTTCCAAAACGGAGGAGGAAGACTTGGAAGTCAACACGGACGTTTACTCCAGGGTGATAGTCACATTCATCTACGTGGCTCTGTTCGCTGTGGGCTCTCTGGGGAACTCCATCACCCTGTACACCCTGGTGACCAAAAACACTCTGCAGAACCTCCAGAGCACCGTGCACTACCACCTGGCCAGTCTCGCCGTCTCCGACCTGCTAATCCTCGTCCTCTCCATGCCCATCGAGCTCTACAACTTCATCTGGTTCCACCACCCCTGGGTGTTCGGGGACGCCGTATGCAGGGGTTACTACTTCCTCCGGGACAGCTGCTCGTACGCCACCGCGCTCAACATCGCCAGCCTGAGCGTGGAGCGCTACATGGCCATCTGCCACCCGTTCAAAGCCAAGAGCATCATGTCCCGCAGCCGCACCAAGAAGCTCATCAGCGCCATGTGGCTCTCGTCCTTCGCGCTCGCGACACCGATGCTCTTCGTCATGGGCCAGGTGACGCGTAATGGCGAGAAGATCTGCACCTCCATCGTCTCCCCCGTCACCATCAAGACTGTGCTGCAGGTGGGTGTCGGAGAAGCGTCCTATCCCTGTTTAGTTTGATGGCTTTGCGCGCACGTCTCCATAGTTGCTCTTTACGCACCGGGGAGAATTACAAATATTGAAATGACTCTATGACTCTAGAGTCTCCATCTACAAGTAGAACATGGGGGAGGCATAGCGCATGAGAATCGGTACGGTTTTACGCACGAATGTCTCCAAACCCCCCCTGTTGATTTTCACCAGAAAATTGGAAAGGAACAAAATCATAGCCTTTGCAGAAAGGACGATTATTTTTATTAAAGTTTGTAATGTTTAATTCAGTACATTATGAATATTATTATTATGAATAAATGAATGTAGCCACAGGGTTGTCAGTAATGCTACATCACTGCTGGTTCATTTCTGTCAGGAAAACCACCAACATCAACAGCATGCCTTTCTGCAACATGCTTATTCTGCAAACTGAATTAAACATGATGCTGAACGCAGGGGACATGATCAGATCCTCAGTTCTTAATATCTAAACAATGTTGGTTGACCCAGATATCACAATTCATAAAGCTACTTTAAAGATGAGCAAACTAAACCCAGCATGCAGTGTGGCACGATGGGATGTTTTCTGTGTTGGTCCAGTTCCTGCACATCTTCACATGTTGTGCACATAGAGCTAAAACAACTGGTGATTAAACCATTAGGTGATTGACAGACAATTGATCTGTTGCTTTTGATCAACAATCGATCATTGAAGACATTTTTCAAGCCAAACATTTGATGGTTTCCAGCTTCTCGAGTGTGAGGATTTCTTCCTTTGTAGCACGCTGAATGTCTTTGTATTCAAATCATCTGACCAACAGTTCAATCTCCACAGTTTGTGCCTCTCATGTAGATACATTACATCCCGATCATCTGAACGTCTGAAAAACAAATAGCAGGCAATGTGGTGAACTGTGGTCTTGTGTGTTTTTAATTAATTATTAATTATTAGGGGCCTCTTGTACTTGCCAGTCTTCTTCTACTTCAACTTTTTCTTCATCTTCATCTTCTTCTTCTTCTTCTTCCCATGCATGAAAACAAAAAAAACTTTGCACATAGGTCCAGTCGCGTGCCACACTTCCTCAACCGGCATTGTGGACTAATAGTCCTGATGGTGGCGCCACAGCAACAGTCTGAAGTTTAAAACTTCATAACAAATCAGGGGTTCCTGAACCACTTTGCAACTTTTTTCAAAATGTTCAGCTGCTTCGAACTGGCAGCATAAACCCAATGACATCGATGAATCTTCTCCCACATGTTGGCTCAATTGACACCGACCTTGCTACACTGCATCTTCAGACTGTCCTCCACAAACCATCCAGCCAGATTTTGGAATCATCAAAAATTGAGCCCACAGTTTATGAAAAGTAAAGTGCATTTTACTCAACATCTACTGCAAATCCTCGCAGAGTAAATCTCCAGTTTTCATGAAAAGAAATGTCCAAATGTTCATGTCCAAATCATAATTTCTGACAGTATTTAGAATTATTAGTATTAGAATTCTATCCTATTGCAGTTAATGTTAATAGAGCATCTTTAAACCCTGTGGAGCAATCAGTCTTAGAGATGTCTGTAATTTATGGTCCATGTCGTACACAAATTCTCAGAATTTTGTCTTGAGAGCTGGATTTTTGACACCAGTTTGAAAAAGTGATAGTGTGAAAACATCTACGGCTCCTCACTTGGCAGACAGCTCAACATGAAAGCCCTGGGTGGTGCAGAATGAACACGCTACTGCCCACTCAGTCATTCCGCTGTGTGGATTAGACACACGTGATTTCAAATATATTTAGAATTTAGGAGGTTTTAAATAATTATGGTCCGGGGTGTTCTGCCGACGGACCCTCGTGTATTTGTCATTTGCCTCCTCTTCCTCCACTTCATCTTCCTCTTGCTGCTCAAAATGCTCTTTCTGCACACTTCTCCATAGGTTCACTTAGCTTAGCCATTAGCCCGGCCAGCCTCGCTGCTGTAAAGTGTTTAAGTGTTCATTACCTTGTGTGTTTTCCGAAGATCTCTTGGTATTTCTTTTTCTTCTTTAATCTCTGTGGGTCGAATGTAACGACGATGCACAAGAGGCAAAAATGGGGCTACTTGGACTCAATTCAACAGACCAAGCGATGAATAGGTAAATTATGAGAGTAAGCAATAAATCAAAAACATCGTTAGTAGCAGCCATGTGTGCATGTTAAAGGGGCCTGTGTGTGTGTGTGTGTGTGTGTGTTAGAAACACAGAGCAAGAAACACACACACTTCTTCCATACTGTGAGCACGGCAGCCCACTCTAACAGAAAAGGTTATTTCTCCAGCCTGTCCCCACTGCACCTGAAATAAATGGTGTTGCTCTGCAGGTCGCAGGTCGTGGAAATGATTAGGCCGATCTGCAAGGCTTTGTTTACGATGCACATTCAACACAGACTCAGTGCTGTGATTCGGATTGTGAGAGAATTGGAAATGATTAGGTGAGGTGTTTTGTGTCGGCCTACAGACACTAGACAAAAGCCAGCGTGAATCCCGTGAATGTCGTTGTTATCATTATGATCACCATCATCACTATTATCTGCTGGTCTGGTTTCACTCTCCTGCTTTCCTCCACCAGACTGCTCCCATCCGTTTGTTTGTCCTATGTCTTGTCTTTCTGTTTTCTGCCTCCTCCATTCATCACTCCTGCGCGACAATAACAAACTGAAGCCGTGCCAAATCTAACTATTCTTATCTTCCGATGCTTTTATTGAGGCTATTGAGCCAGGCTACAGCAAATCTACTGTGTCAGTGCAGAGACATTTTCCCACACAGAAGTTCTTACCTTAAAGAATTCACATAAGACTGTGTTATTTTTTATTGATGTAAAGATCAGAACAATAAATAGGCGGGGACAGTTGATGAGAATATGACAAACACTGACTAAGAGGATACAATCAAATGAGTCCTATAACATTTTATACGTGTGCGTGTTTGTTTGAGAATATACTGTGCAGTGCATCGAGTGTATAGAAGGATCCAGTAAAGGCTGCTTCAGGAAGCGCCCTGCTGCTATGGAGGGTCCCTAAACACTCTGCCTGTTTTGACAACAGTGAGTGACCCTGAGGGGAGGGAAGGTGTGTGTGTGTGTGTGTGTGTGTGTGTGTGTGTGTGAGAGAGAGAGAGAGAGAGAACTGAAGTGAAACAGAAAGATGAGGAGGTCAGATAGAAAAGGAGGGCAGAAGGGGTCTGATCCTGTGTAGATTGATAGGAGGAGCATGGTACTAACACTGCTGTTAGCCAGCAGGCTTAAATTCAGCTGCAGTGCTGTGAGCAAATATCAATAATGCAGATTATATGAAAACTATTCACTTCTTAAAACCTTTAAAGGAAGACTCTCTTGGGTTGCAAAACTGTTACCATTTGAACAAGTTCTTTCAGTTTTCAAGTTGTAATGATTTCCGTTCTGGCTGATTTGGTGACAACAACTGGGATTTAATACTACAGGTCTCTGAATTCTGGAGGCAGCAACTGGTTAAGCAGCTACTTTGTCAGAAATACTTAAGAAGAGCAGCCAAGCAACTCGCCAGTGTGTCGGAGCTTCCAGTGTAGCCAACAGATCTCTTCTTTCAACGTTCTCACACTGATGTCTAGGAAATTCTTGAAATTCTTTTATTGGCTTTCTTCCACCACAGAGAAAAACTATCAAATATCTACTGAGACACAGGAGGCGTGTGTGAGGGAGGAAGAGAGCTTGAATGAGAGAGCGGCTAAAGGACTTAATGAGCAAGAGAGGATTTCTTTTAATTTCTTCAGGGCTGCAGGCGGTGAGCAAACTGTCAGCTGCACTGAGTTAACTTCACTTTCAGTCAGCTCCGATATTCCCAGCACATTTCCATCTTCCATGCGGTGCTGTGTTTAGCCCGGTGCTGCTGCGTGCACTTACCGGTGCCTGTTCACCTGTGAGCTTGTTTGCTGTCCTGGAGTGGTGTCCTGCTGTGCGGGGGTCTCTGCTTGGGCTGCACGGGGTCGTGTTGTTTGTGCAGCAGCATGAGTGCAACTGCAAAACCGACTGGTTCACGCGGAGAAGGACTTACTTTTTATTTTATTTTTTTTATATATTTGATGGCTTGAAATGTTTCTTTTTGTTGTGTGTTGTAAATCTCTTTCCCGTCACACGAAACCCATAACTGTTATTTATCTGTGTGACGCAGTATAGTCAACTTTACAGACTGCAGGCAGGTTCATTCTTCTTGCATAGATCAGCTGATGACACAGCTCACACGTGGCATACACATTTTAGGAATTAGAAGCAAGATTATTAGTAGGACGAGGACTGTAAGGGTTTGTATTACTATTAGCATATTAATACATTTTCTCTTGTAAGTGAGAGCATGTAATCAGCTATATACTATAAATAAGCCACGTGCCTCCTTAACTGTACTGTCAAGCACTCAGAATAACAACCATTAAAATGGTACACACAGGTAGCTTCAGTGCATCAGGCTCCAGGACTCCAGGACTCCAGGACTCCAGGACTCGGCACACAAACACATACTGCTGACAGCAACTTCAGATATTCTCCTCTTCAGAACTTAGTCAGGAGGTTTCAGCAGATGCCCCGGGCCGCTCAGCAGGGGAGATGACAATTGGTGTGTGTGTGTGTGTGTGTGTGTGTGTGTCAGGCTAGTATGAGCACAACTTTATGTTGGTGTGTTCAAAAATGCAAGTGCTTGTTCCCCTTTACCCCGGCTGAATTGTTTTATGGGGTCCTGGCAGTTAAGGCTGAAGGATTTGAAAGTAGTTTGTTTGGGTTTTTCTATAAATACTGCAGTTGTGATCTAAATAGCAATTATTTCACATGTAAACAGGCCTGTATTTGTGATGTACAAATTAAACAAGAAACTGTTGTGCCAAGAATCTTTTTTTCTACATTATTGGAATCAAACATTGCAGTCGTGTGTTGTTGAGGAACTTGAGTTTTTTTTTTTTTCTGTCAGTCAGAGAAATTACAACTTCTTAGTAAACGTGGCTAATTTCCACCGGTTTTGCTCTTTTTTATTAGGATCATACATTAGTGGTATACTTAACATTACTTAATACAATTAAAATATAACCACAGCATTCAAACATGGTGTTTGTTGTTAATACCAGCTGTGTATTTGGCCAGTTATGGTAAAAATAAACTGACTGAGAACCACTACACTGTTGTCTTATGCAATGTAAATGTTAACCTCACAGAACGCTTCTCAGCTCCGAATCCAGAGTTCTCAGTTCAGAACTTTTAAGGTGGTACATTCAAAAATGACACAATGTGCTTCAAACTGTAAGACTGAGATATGTCTGTTCACCAGCTATGTGAAATTTCAGCTACCTGCTCGCTACCCGTCTGAAATTCACGATCACATCAATTTCAGACCATAAAATAGTTTAAAAACTAGCTGTGCTGGATCAGCTCGTACCTTTCGGTCCCAATGATCCTGTCTAGTACGTGAAAACAGACACAGAACATTGACATGATGCAATCACTTCAATTTCAAACTGACAGCTGGCTAGCTGGCTCGAGTATATATGACGGACTCGCCACTCTGCCGGTCTTTTATGAACACAAATGATACAGTGAGGGTACAATGCGTCTTCTTCCACTAAACAATCTTTGGCCTAAATGTATCAAGGCCACGGCCACACATTTCTCTTTTGTTTAACAAACACACATGACATTAATTATTATAACTGCCGCTGACTCGCATTTTTACTTACATCAGCGTGTTCAGACTTGGCAAATAATCTAAATCCATCATGGTGCATACTGACACCACTGGAACCAACTTTTACACATCAGATAATATATGCACTTCATACGAAATAAGTTATATATTGTAAAAACATTTATTTTTCTTTGCCTGATGCCAAATGAAGCCTCCGTCATTGTCATAATTCATCATTTTTACAGAACCTTCATGGTTCAATTATTTTAATTATGTTTGGACAAACTCTTCATTAATCCACATTCTCATAACTCCAAGGGTCCGTTTCTATATAGAAGTGTAATGTATATCTTTAACTCTTAACTTATTAAGAACTGTAGCCCAAATTTATTGAAATCTGGTATAATACACTATTCTGTGTGTGTGTGTGTGAGGCCGGGGTCGTGAGGATCGGTAGCCTCTAACTCCACCTCACTGAGGTGCCACTTGCCCAAATAAAGGCAGCACTTCTTATAGCGCCAAACCCCTTGATCTCTGCTGTCACACACCTCGTGTCCCCACCTCTCTGCTGAGGAGAACATGTTGGAGCTGCTTTTCCATCAACCTTTGATTCGTTTCACCACCTGCCATAGCCAGAAATTCTGGAAACTTCAGCTGACATTGAACTGGAAGAGTAGCACGTTCTCCCTGATCTGCATCAAAAACAAATCCCTCTCTTTTTGTCATGACGCAATGCAGCTCATTTCCCACAAAAATCAACCTGGTGACACACATTGCATGCTAACTGCAGAATACAGCAGCAGATGTCGCTTACAGTTGCTTACACAGCCACAGCACACTCTTGAAATGGACATAGTAGTGATTTGTTCATTTTAAAGTGTTACACGGTGCACCTGCTCTGTGACCAAAAATAGAGGTGCTAGACTGAACGTCAAAGAAACAGGTGCTTGATAAGCTCTGAGGTGTCCTTGTGCAGTATTTTTACTCTTGATTACTCATCAGTCCAAAGCAGATGGTGCTTCTTGATCACAAATACCCCAAAAACGCTGCCCAGTGAGTAAATAAACATCTTGAAAACAACATTAACTAGGGGCTACTGCTAAAACTCCATGTTGTCTTGGATGTAAATCTATTGAATGTCAGTACTCTTCTTTTGAATGTCCTTCCTGGCTACAGTTTATCCCGTCACCCTGTTCTTTTGCGTTTCCAGACCTCTTTGGATCACACGCAGAATGATCCAAAGAGCCTCTGTTACAGAGTTACATCCTCACAGCAGCCGCAGGAGCCGAACTCCTCACAGACAAAATCTCTATCAGTAAATTCTCCAAAGAAATGCAATTATAGATATTTTTATATTGTATATATTATTAGATATTTGATGTTTCTATCTCTGTTGTTCCATAATGAAGGCACTTTGTGTGTTTTAAACAACCTCCCATCCAGCTGTAATCGACAAAGTTGACCTGATAATAACAAACTGCCAAACTCAATACAGCAACTGAACTGAACTAAACTTGTGTTAAGAGGGCAGTAATATTTCTCGTGGAAAAACGCATCTTATTCAGCAGTGAAAGTCAGGTCGCTCAGTATCTCAGTCGGTTTAATATTGAGTATATATTATGATTTGGATCATATTCAGGATAAGATGTTATCCACAGCTACACAGATGTCAACACAAGATGTTTTCAAATCATCTGCATGCATCCGTGTTGTGTGTTGCTGAATTCTCAACATCTCATTTCTCCACCAAGATAGAATCCGATACCTGGATAAGGTGTTAACATGCCACAGTATCGGGTTTTCTTGGGTTGGCAATGTCAGTCGACACTCACACATCTCAACAACTATTGGATGGACTGTCGTGAAGTTTTGTAGACATTCATGATCCTGTGGTGATTTAACGTAGTGCCACCAAAACTTTAGTTATTCACTAAATATCTGCAACACTAATGAAGTTCTCACCAGCCTCAACTCTACTTTGTGTTTAGTACAACAAATGCATGCTGCTGAACTAAGATGGTGAACATGGTAAACATCAGCATTATAGAAAGACCGAGAATACATGCAGTAACACGGTGTGCAACATTTGAGTGGAGACAGTGTCGTAATGGACAGACAGAGCAACACAGAGGGAGACGTCTTGTTATTTGAGTTGTATCAGGATAAGATGTTTCCACATGCAACACACGAAAACCCAATTATTAACTTTGACAGTATGTGACACGTGTATAGAGATAAAGCGCACTTGTTGCCCCCAGTGATTAATAATTCAGATCCAAATGGAACTCCAACTCATCCTACTGAAATCTTTAATGCCACAGTGGGTCTGAGTTATCTGGTGGAAAGCATGTGAGGGTAAAGGGGACAGAGCAGACGTGCACACACTCTGAAGATAAAATATCTGCACATTTCAGGTCATTGTGAAAGCAATGGTGGGGTTCTCCACCCTGTGGATGTTAGAGGTGAAACTAGACAAGAGCCAGATGCGTTGTTTGGTGATTGTTTCTGCGTGCGTTTATAGAATACCACATGACGTGTGGCATGTAGCCTGTGCCGAGACCTTTGTCCAAACAGTGTCACCATGATGCAAATATTTGGATTATTCCCTGCTGAGAGTGAGATAGATGTTTATGTAGAGAACCATTTTATGTCAATTATAAGAGCAGTGTGCAGGAGGAAAAGATAAAGAAGTTCTCTACTGGTTGTAAACACAACGTAAACACTCACCAAACAACAGTTACTTATTTATGGGTAATAATTCTAATAATTTATTTTATGAAAGGACAGTAGAACTTCCCATTTCATACAGAAAACAATAAAAACAAGCACATACAGTCCATTGTTTATTTTGTCAGCACTACAACATAAAGGTAAAGTACTGAAGGTACATTCAGGGCAATGAACAAGCATTTACATTAATGTATCCAAGCCTTGAAACTAAATTGTCATAATTGCTTTATTTTTTCCACTTGAGGACACAGTTTTTTACACACACACACACACACACACACACACACACACATCTGAGGATGCACAGAAACCATTTTAGGTGCCCTTGAACAATGTTGGGTGCCTTGCTCAAGGGCGGTGTCCCCGAACCTGTCCCCCAGGTGCTCAGTCTCATTCTTTCCTTGCTCTCGTCTCCACAGCTGCACCTCGGTGGCTCATGAGTCTGTAGATACAGTTGAGGTACATCCCAGTTCCCTTGCTTGCTGCTTCCTGGCTCCTTGATCCCCTCATGACCTGGACATTGATCCGGTCTGCCATCATTAAGGACTTCTGCCTTGTGGAGCGAGGAGATATTCTCGAGGAAACTTGAGTTAGGATACATGAAACCAGTGTTTGCAGATCACTTATCAGACCGACACATGTTTAAGTTTAAAGCTAAGAGTTCAAATGTTCACTTGTAGCGTGCTGTAAATATAGACTATAGTATGTTGCGTTGCATTTTGCATTCTGGTTGCAGGTGATTGTGCAACACACAGGTTTTTAGTTTTGAATGCATGTCTAATGCAGGTAACCATGTGTACAAGTGTGTGAAACTTTGTGTAAAGCAGACAAAGTGCTTACGGTTTGGCACATCTGGTCAACAGATGAGAGGGTTAGTGATTTCAGCTTTCCTCACTTCTCAGTGGGAAGTTCTAAAATGCGATCAAAAGATGCAAGTGAGGGAACCATCGATGCAATCAACGCAATTTCGATGAGCCCTTGGTGTTTTCCTCTTGTTACCTGCCATTTCTCTCTTCTCTCATTTCTCATTGTTCTTATCTTCACATCTTCAGCCTCGTCCAATTGTATTTATTTTTTAATGAGAGAGATGTAGGGAAAAGATGCAAGGAAGGGGTAATCAAGGCCAAACATATGTTGTTCATGCTTTGAATTAATCATCAGAAGCGACATTATGATGTCATTTCTTTAGAGAAGCAGAAGAAGGATTTTTAGCTCCCAGTATGAGTCACAACACATCCCATGATGCAACCTGATAGTGTCTTTTATTCTCCCTGCCGGATCTTTCGCACCCCACACCCCCAACACAGACTTTGTTTTCATTGAGCATTAAAAAACATTAGCCTCTTATTAACGTTTTTAGATTTACAGAATAACATGGTATTATTCCTATAACTGCATTTACAAAAGCCCCCAGGAATTTCACCGGGCTTTTAAGCCAATTTGACAAAGTGGCCAAAAGTTACAACTTCCGAGTCCCAAAAGACTTTTTCCCACAGACTTACATTGTGAAAGAGTTGTCTGTAAATCAGTGATGAAGGTGGTCTGATGCCCCCTCCCCCCCCCACCCCCCTTCTCGATCATTTAAGCTGAAAAAATATTGAAACGTCCTTCATGATGGCGGACCGGTTCTCGTGAGAAACAAGGAGCTTGGTGTGATCAAATAAGGAAATTTGGATGTAGCTGAAAGTTTGTGTTTACCAAGATGAAATATGAGGATTGTGATGCACCATGTGTGGTTCTTGCATACCTCACTGCTTATTTAATGCCTTTTTGGCAACATATTTCATTTGTAAGATTATAAACTCTGTATTTAACAATAGGTCAGAAAAACAGAAATGTACTTGTGAGGGTAAGACACATGGGCCTTAATGTTAATTATTATCCAGACGATCAGTTTGTCTGTTTCTAGAATTTCCTAGATTTGCTCTAATTCACTAATTGCACTTTTAAATTTGCATTGTGTTCCTCTAGAAAACTCTACAATAAAAGTTGAGCAGATGCAACAGTTCACTTTGGACTCGTTTTTAAAGCGAACGCCATTCCTGACGTTCATACTTTCACTCTAACTGTGCTGGAGCCACTGCGAACACAGAGCGGACTGAGTGAGCGAGAGAAAGGTCTGTGTGAACAAGTCAGTGGTACTAATGTGATGTTGTTACTCAGCCATTTGGGGGTAAATTGGCGTGTCTCTTCCTGTTTGATTGAAAGGTCGCCGTGGCTGTTCCAGCAGCTGAATGTGTAAGAGAGAGAGAAAGAGAAGGATGACCAAGAAAGAAATAACAGATATTATATGACCATGGAGGTGGTTCAGGTGGTTTGACTGCAAAACATTTCTGAGGAATGCTCAGCATGTCCTAGCCAAAGACATTACTGAAATGTTATTATTGTGCATCAACATTGAGTCCAGACAACATATGACAGAGTTTGCTAAACCTAAACACTGAAACACAGTGTTCTCCATGTGTCACGTGACATCTTTCAGATTACACAGAATTATTTGATCCATTGTTAAAACAGAGCAACTTGAAATATTGTTTTCTAGTTAAAGGATAACATTGTCAGAGCTCTCTGGTGGACAAACTATGTAATGGTGGTATAGTTTATAGTATACATTTAATGGGCTAGACAACTATCATTGTTGGATATATGAGTTCAGTATAGCTTCCACACTCCAGCTCCAGCCCTGGCCTCATAGCACAGAAAGTATTCCCAGACCATTCAAGACAAACTCTAGATGATGCATAAATATTAACTTATCCGTGCGGACAGCTCACACGCATGAAAGCAAGTGTGTAAACACCGACCAAACATCCACCGTCTCCTGTGAGAGTTGTCAAACTGATAACAGGTGAAAGCTGAGCTCTGCGGGGGCAACATCTAAAGAAGTGTGAAGCACCGGGATCGAAACACATCGTACGAGGGCCGAGTTTTAGCCTTGTACTGGTTTTGTTAGTGTATGTGCGCATCGTGTCTGTGTTTGTCCCTGTTGTCATATATATATATATATATATATATATATATACACACACATAGCAGATAACAACTTATAGTATAGCATAAAGTATAACAACTGAGTACGATGTCAAGACTGAACAGTGAAAACAATGCATACACAGAGAAGCACAAGCTTACAGGCTTCTGTCTACCATGTCTTCCTCGTCCAAACTAAACTAAAACTAACTGAACTATGAGCGGGGCGTGAAGGCTGAGGAGAGAAACAGTTCCAAACACTTCGAGCGTGTTTGCCCTCATGTATTACATTATAATTATAATTATAATGCACATTATTCTTTGGAGGCATGCCATATGGGCCTTTCCCCCCCTGTCTTTAATACAGAGCTCGGTCAGTTTGATAACATGACATTATTGATTTCACATACAGATTTTGTAATGCTTTCCGTCAGCTTGTGCTTGGATTTGTTCTGTCACTCAGACGGTTTGTTGCTCAGATATGTTGCTGCTGGCACAGATTTCCTGTTCTCTGGCTTCAGCCCTTCTCCTCGCTGTCAGGCAACAAGTCTTAGTGTCGTTTACTGGCGGTTGCTCTTTAATCCGGTTCATTCACTCCCGCCCTCCACGTCTTCATCATATGTACTTCCTTTGCTTTCGTTATGACCTTCGAAAGAAAAGGATTATGTATACCAGTGCCTGTATTTTTTGTATATTATATTAGCTACATATAATATTTGCAGCTCCCCGGCCTCCCGTCTGTGTGCTAGAGGAGAAACTGTCCTTCCTGCACTGCAGAACTCTAAGAAATGAATTCAACATTAAATATGTCTTCATATAGTGACTTTCCAGCTCATAGGAGCAGTTGTGTTCTGACACCTGTGTCTCAGTGACATAAAACCCTCCATTTAACAGACAGATGATGCCAGCAATGTTGTGTTTTGCTGGCAGTGTTACAATGTCAAGAAAAGATTGTGATTGTAGAGTTCATTCAGATTTAGTGCCAATTTAAGAAATGTACAAAAATGACGGCGAAACCTTTACTTGTAAAAGAACAGAATAAAATAATAATATTATTATAATATTAATAATCCTTTTTCCAGAGCCCAAATCACACGTCAGGTCTGTTTTTGTCACTGAATAAGTGATCGAGGCCCAGATGGAAGCTCAGGAGCTGCTGGGTGGCTTCAGTAGCATAATCATTTAGCTTCACCCATTAGTAAAACATGTTGGGTTTAAAATGCATGAATGTTATTGTAGGTTAACTCGAAATGAAAAATGCTACTTTATCGTAGTGCTGCTCTGATGAAGAATAGACTGAAGGTGTCTGCACACTTTTAGATAATGTTCAGTCCCTACTAACATAAGGTCCACATCTACTATATCTCAAACCTGACAGTAAGTGTTATATATAAGCTTCAGGTTAATTGTGAAGTCACAAATACTGCCACAATATGAAGGCACATGGTTGTTGTCCTCTGCATATGGTGAAACCATATGTCTACCAACAAAACTATTTAGATGTTAATATTAAAATGTTACACTGACACTGAAAAATACAAAAACATTACCCTCCCCCTTTTATGACCCCACCTCCTGTCTGATCATTTCCTCACAGTCCTTTAAGACTCTTGAATTAATGTGAACTTTCAAAATGTTGATGCGATAAAGCAGGTGAGTCTCAGCTTATAGTTAGTTTTTCTGTTTCTTGTTTTCTGTATTCTATAAAGTACCTGATGATCCTGATGAAGGCCACAAGCCAAAACGCATCTGTCGAACATTAAAGTTGTTCTATTCACTACAAGTGTCGCCTCAAAGTGACAAACTGATCCGTCAACATGTCAACAAAATCTTTAAATATTGTTGTTCTTTTCCAGTTGTCATGTCAGAGCAGCTTAGCTGGATCACACCAGAACAGCCCCCCCAAAAAGCTCCCCCTCACAAGCATAATGTGATGATGATGGAGGTGGTGCTAATGGTCAGGTAGTGAGATCCACCGGCATAGCACTCCAGAAACTCTGTTACTGTCCTCGTTTATCACTCACCATGACTCAGCCTCCAGAAGGTATCATGGGTAAAAATGACATCCAGCGAGAGGGTCAGTGAGGAATGGTACAACCTTTTGAAATGTAATGTGGTTGTAGAAATGACATAACAACAGATGTTTTTCTCAACACTGGAGAGACAGAAATTAAATAATATTCACATTTGGAAAACATATGACAGTAAAATGCCACATCAGTTAGTTTTTTTTGCTAAATGTATCTCGACATTACATTTGGTACAACAATTCATGGTTCCCTGATGTCTCCAAAACAGCCTCAGCTGTATTTTGTGTTTAGTGATAATTCGAAAATCTTAGCATGCTAACTGCTAGCTGCTGTTAAGTACAGCCTCAGAGAGCTGCTAGCATGGCTGTTTTTTCACAGAATTGTAATCATGATTTTAGCAACTAATGTAACATTCAAGGAAATTTGAGTTTTTCAAAGAACAGATGTTATGACAGTTTTTGTACATCTTGTCTCGGTTTGTAATAAGCTTGCATTGTTCATTCCTCCTGTGACTGCATTCAGTCTCCTTTGTGTTATGTTCCTGAACCCCAGCCAGACTAGACAGGAGAATTAAATATAACTTGGTCACAATAAAATGAACACAGATATAAATATGCACACCGCTAGCACACACGCTTCCCTGCACAAACCCTCAATGGGTTCACTTAAACCAAAAGAAAACCGCATCTCAGTTCATTTAAAATATATTGGTGTTCTTATCAGGGTGGGAAGCCGCCAGAAAGTGGACTCATCAACCACATTCAGTCACATCCCACAGAGAAGACAAACGCTGCAGCAGTTAGTCGTAAATCCACGGTGACATGAAGGTACTTTTGATAAATGGGTGCTCAACACTCGATAAGAGTTATATATTGTGCACAGTATATATCTGCCAGGGCATTTAGGCAGCAGGCTTCAAAGTCCTGTTGTTTTTGTAGACCAAGATTTCACAACCGTTTCCCTTCTGTATGCATCAAACAGTCAAAACACTTTGTTTACGTTGAGTCTGAATTTCCACTGTTATTTTTTCTGTGCCACCCTTTCCCCTGCAATCATTCTTGCCTAATATCTCAATTTCCTCACACTTCAGTCCCAGGTATCCACATTAGCGCTGCCAGTTTTTTGGCTGCTTCACATCATTTCTTCTTTCCACCTCAAGCTGGAGTTTCTTCTCACTCTGAAGCCGGGGTTTGCCATGTGGCTTTTCTTCTGCCCTCCTTTCAGCTTTAATCAGTCATCAATGTCTTGGAGGCCGGGGACCCTCAGAAGTCAGCCAGCCTGTTCATTAAAGCCATTAACATTTTTCATCCGTGATTATCCCTTGGAAAAACATGACTGCATCTCTGCGTGTGTCAGTGTGAGTGTGTCGTAGGTGGAGAGGGAACTGATGTAAAAGCTGGTTCAGTCACATGGATTCTTCACATATCTATACAAATTAACGCCTCACACGTCCACGCATGTTTATACAGGCTCCACTCACTTACACAGTAGCTCAGTCAGCTGTCATAATGTGACGTGTCCAGAAGCACCTCCTCACTCTTCTTGTTTTTCCTTTCTTCCATTCTTCTCATAAATCTTTACTCTCACTTTTTAATGTTCTATCAGCAGCGAGGCAGCACAGTGTGAAGAAAATGATTCGTGCAAAACTTTCCATTCTGAAACTGATCAAAGTTGCACTTGAAATCTAAAATGAAGTGTTTTCGATGGGACTTTTGAATTGCTTAGAAAATGACTGGGAAGCCGACGTGTTTTCATCATTTCTTTGCCAGAGAAATCAAAGCAAGAGCAGAAAACTATTAATTCATGAGTGTGCTAAATTAATTTAATGTAAGGAGGGCTACATTACATTTGCTGCAAAAAGGTTTTGAAAAGCACAAAAAGTGGACCCCTAATTTTCTCTCGTAGGTATGTGTCTGCACCCAAGTTCACCTTCATGTCTTCTGCTTTCCTTCACTCTCTCTATCCCCGTCTGTCATCCCTCTCTCTCTCAGTAAGTGTCTGCTTAACATTTTCTAATGGTTATTCCATGTTTCGACACACTGGCTGCTTTCAAGTAAAAATCTGCAACATTTGCATATAAATACATATTTGATTGTTTGTTTTTTTTTTAAATATGACAATTCTCACAGAGACAGTTTTTAGTGTTATTTATGTTGAATTAAACACGGCACATCATTTCCAAGACAAACCAAGATTTTCTTTCCTTTTGTAAAATGAAGCTGTGCACATTTGTGACCAGAGCTGAAACAATGAATCGGTTGGTCAGTCAAGGGAAAAATACAAAAATGCTGTATTTCCATCATGTTTTCCATGTTGTTTAAAAGAGCTCCAGTCAAATTTCAGTTATATCATTTTAATACAGCCAACTCCTAATATTCACATAACATTAGTGGATGGAAACATTCATTCTCATTGTCTTTTGCAGATTTTCTGGAAATTCTGTAAAAATGTGGGCTCAAATAGATGAAGACTTGACTTGAGAGGAACTAAAGTGCAATTTGCGTGTAGTTGACATGTTTTTATTCTTGAATTTAACCCCAAAAAAGAAATAGTTCAAACCAAAGCACCTTAAATTTGCCTGTCATCCAGCCATTCACACACCAACGACAGAGAGCCACCTGGTGCTGGCAAACCATCAGGATTAGTTTGGGGTTCAGTGTCTTGCCCAAAGACACTTGGGGATGGAGCCGCAGACTCTGTCCACAGCCACCCCAAAACTCTCCAGTATAGTTCAGTATACAAGAAAAAAAGCAGCATTGTGTGGAAAGCCTAAAAAAACTTACATTTGTGTAATTCATTTGTTTTTGTTTCTATCCTGTTATCCATCCCTAGGGAACCAGTGATGGAGAAGGTCATTGTTGGAAACATAAATCTCAGGGTGTGCTATGTGTGACCAGTGTCTGCCTTTCCTCCCTGAACAGGTAAATGCATTTCTGTCCTTCGTGATACCCATGGTGGCCATATCTGCACTGAACGGGGTCATAGCCAATCAGCTTCAGAGAATGTTCCGCGAGGCGGAGCAAGACAACCGTGTCTGCATCGTTGGGGGAAATCCCACCATCCTGAATGTCACCGTGGAGCCCAACCGTGCTCAGTCGCTCCGCCATGGAGTTCTTGTTCTCCGTAAGTGAACACAGCCACACACACACACACAGATACACACACACACACACACACACACACACACACACACACACACACACAGATACACACACATACACTCTCACAGTCACACACACACACACACACACAGATACACACACATACACGCTCACAGTCACACACACACACACACACACAGCCACACACAGATACGCACACACACATACAGCCACACACACACACACACACACACGCTCACAGCCATACACACACACACACACACACACACAGATACGCACACACACAGCCAAACAGATATACACACACACACACACACACACACGCACAAAATAATAAGTGATACCAGGAGATCCACAGACATATACGACTAGAGTTACTCCATAGTCCGCTTTATAGTCAGTTTGGACTCAAAGTATCCCACAATGCATCATGAAAAGTAAAGTGGACAACAAATGGTCACTAACCAAGCACTATATACCATCATGCATTGCACTTGACGAAAAATATAAGACGTTCAGAGAAGGGCTATATCTTTCTAAACCAGAAAGCATGCATACAAAACACAGTGGATTTTTGAGTGTGCTGTTGATGGATGACATTCTCCCACACTGCATTGAGTAAAGGAAATGAAGGAGAAAAAAGAAATTGTGGGTGGTGATGAAACAGCTCTGGAAAGACCTTGAAAAACAAAAAGTAATATTAAATCTTTAGAAAAACAAAGTCTCAGTTACACATCTGACGTTGCGCGTATTGTATAACTTCCTGTTAATATTAAGTGGTAAAGTATGGTGATTTCTATGTATACTAACTACTAAAACAATGTACTGTGACACTTAGTATGCAGTATATATTGTATATAATTATTATATTTGTTCCAGTCCAATTGAACAGAAAGTTTCATAAAATCAGATGTTTCAATTGATTGGCCGTGTGGGTCTGTGACATCATCAGCCTGTCTGGTGCACCTGAGCAATCAGCTGACTCACCTGGTATTTATTAGCTGAGGTTTCTTGATGCCTCCATTTGCTCCTGGTGATGTTTTAAAACCAGAAGCTCGAAACGGCAACAGCAACAACGCCGTGTCTTGTTTGATGAAGGGACATGTGTGATCACAGATCTCCGCTTGACATTTCATTATGGATTTGTAATAAACATAATGTATTCTGTAATGATGCAGCTCTCATTGTTCTGACCGAGGTCATGATAATACAGATTGCATTTAAAGCTAAATTGGATCAAGGTGAATGTAGTGGCCAGATGGGTTCAGATTTGTCTCAAATACTCGCAGTTACAGCTGTCCTGATGAGCCGTGCTGCACAATCCGATTGGTTTGATAATGCCAGGCAATTTCAATTACAGCAAGACAATTACTGGCTGTGATTGCCATCTTTATCCCAAAGATGTAATGTGACTCATCTTCACTGTAATGTGTAGTTGACGGAGACATTGACCAGAAGGAGGCACAGATGAATTCCCCCCCGTCTCTTTCTTGCTCTCTCTCTTTGTCGTCCTTCAGCTAAATTAAACCAGCTCTTTACGTGTGTGTGTGTGTGTGTGTGTGTGTGTGTGTGTGTGTGTGTGTGTGTGTCATCCTGATTCCATTTTGAATGGTTTGAAAATCCAGTTTTTCATAGTTAGCCTTTCTTTGTCCAGCTGCAATTCACCGTCAGCATTTACTAATCAATCTTGTGCATTATAAAACCACAGATCAAGCCAACAATAATTAAAGCTTTCTAAGGTGAGTCACAGTTTCCAGAAATAACCACACTCTTCTAGACAATAGCCATCCCACACACTTAGACAGTTTTCTTTTCCCCACCAAGCAGACGGGTCGTTTAGTATGTGTATGTAAGATCCTTGTAACACCAACTGTGTTCTGCAGGGACATCTGTTCATTTTGGAGATTTGCTCAGAGTTTCGACTGATTCTCATTCATTATATGAACACACAACAACCTTTGCATGCCAATAAATGTATTCCTCTTCTTGAAGATTTACCTAATTTTGGCCAAATAACTGGTCCCTAATCAGGCAGAGCGCTTTTGGAAGGTTGCAAAACGCAAAGTGCACTGCACTGCCGTTTTTGTTCAAGCCCTGAATTTCAAAACAATTTTCTTTTGTTGAATTACCTGTCCTCAGCCAAGGTTTGGCTGTGAAGTAAACTCGCAGATCTCACCACCACAAAAGGCCCGTCTTTCAAATCATCATCCTGCACAATGGGGAATAAAATGCAAAAACTTTAGGTGCTTTTCTGCGCTGAGAGGTTTTTTAACTCGAGGCGTTCTCCTGCAAAAACGTGATGTGTTCAGGGCGCATGAGCAGTGCGCAAGACTAGAAAACTGTAGAAAACAACTGGAAAAAGACATCTCACTGCAAAATCCACATCCAGTCTGATCAGAGCCTTAATCATTTTGGGAAATGTTGCAGTGAGTTTGCCAGGAAACCAGCTGAGTGACTCCAGTGGTGCAGTCTCAACCTTCTCATCTAACTCTCATCAAACAAGATAGCAAATACACAAATGTCAGACTAACCTTTAAGGTTTGCCTTTGAAATTGTTCAACTCTGAATTTTATCCGTATCTCGTAACCACTTGAAGTTTCCAATTTCTAATTAGGTTTTATTTCAAGTAAATTTTCTCATCAAAGCACTTCATGTATCCTTGAGGTCTAACAAACGTATTGAATGTTCCTAATAAAACATTGGCTGAGTCAATTATTTTTAACTAATCTAAACTCGAGCATTGTCTATATCCACATTCGCACACTTCCAGTCTTCTTCTCTTCCTTCGATGACACATTGCGATGCTTTTTTGCACATTACTGCCACCACTGGCCCATCAGTGGAATAGCATAAGCAATTTGGTTTGTTGGAGCTTGAATTTCTTCTTAAATTCTGACAATTTATATTTCAAAGCCCCAACAACTTGCATGTTTATGCCGCAGAATAAAAGATAGCATTTGGATGTCTGGATAGCACAATCACACCATTGTCCTGAGAGACTGTATGAAATAACGCTTTAAATGGAAGGCTTTAAAGTTGCTTGCCAGTCTAGGTTTACATCTAACATAGAGAAAAGAACCATGTGACATACATCAACATATTTGACATATTCTCTGCTCTTTCCATTAGGGTTTTAGACTTCCATGCTTACGTAAAAAGCCATATATTCAAAAAGCTGTGACAGGGGTCAGTTAGTTGCCATGTTTTCAGGATTATTGTCTCATAAATGGTAGAGTGTGTGTGATGACCGAATGACCAATTGGGACCAACTGACAGTGACAAATAGCAATGGGCAGAGGCCTGGAGATGGAGCAGCCATGCTGGAATAGACTCCAGAGAGATGAGATCGCTGTCTGCCACTGACACACACACACACACACACACACACACTCTCACTGTTAATATCCTTTTTAAGCAGAGATCCCGCAATACTGCTGTTAATACCCTGAATCAAACAACAGTCAATACTTGCCAAAGGTTTTGGAATTGGTCCAGGAGATTGCTTCTCCCAGCATCTGTGAACGGCGTGCAATGGCTGCAACGTAATCCTTGTGGGCAATTGCGCGCATAAAACATACATCCGCTCACAGTGCTTGTTTTTGCCATTTACAGGCTCAGATATTTATGCAAAGTGTCTGACAACATTATGGAGAGGATCCCTACCAAGAGACTGACATTTATGTTAAATGTTAAGATCCTTTTATCTCCCTGGAACAACTTCCTGTGAGAGATAAGAGAGATCCTTTTAAACAATCTGTACTCCAAGTGTGAAAATATGTATAGAGAGAAGTTCCCTTTAAGCATTCCTCTCCTATGAGTGTTTCAGTTGATGTTCTCTGAAATTGCAAGTAACAGATGAACAGACAATTGCCCTTTTAAGATGTGTTGACTTTACAGCAAACGGTTCACATTCCTACCTCTGCCATGGAAGAGAAAACAATCAGTGCAAAGTGTTGGAGAGTGTGTGAGCTGAGAGCATTTGTTGACCACGCCCAGTGTCGTCTTGATAATACCTAAGATGTACCTTACCACCTGTAGAGAATGTCATCACGAGAGAAAACAAGAGGAAATGTATGTCAGAACGTGATGTTTTCTCTCCTGACAATGGCACTCAAAGTTGTGTAAATGGCATATCATGCGGTGATAAGTGCCCCTCTCAAAGTTGTACTGAATGACTTTCCTGCAATGTCTAAGATGGGACTGGCCCCAAAATAGCAACATCCAAGTGAACTGAGATGTTGTTCTCACAATAGTTACCTAGATTGTCCTTGTGGTGACGATAGAGGCATACATTTGCCTTGTTTTCTCAGTGTACTTTCTAAAAACAATTCAGCGGGGCGTGAAATGTTTCCTTAGAACCTGGAGTTTGTTGCTTTGAGCTCCAGTTATAAAATGTACTTCAGGTTTATGTATATGTGTGGAGAGACGTGAGGTTCATCTTTATTAATGAACACAGGCATTACCAATTTCTCCAAGAGATTTTATTCTAACTTCCCAAACCTTCTCCCCTCTCTGTCCTCTGCAGCTGGTTCCACCCAAACTAGACTGTAGTTGTAAACCCTTCATTTAAGCGTCTATAAGGTATCCCATGGTTTCAGTGGCATTATAGATTGCCTGTGGATGTTTGTGTTTCAAGGTTGTGGCCAAGAAGCAGTTGATTTATTTAAAGCCTCTGTGTTCGTTAGGTTTAAGCCTACGGCAGTGCAGATGAATGATCTAAGTTTGGTTGATTGCTGACTCTGCAACCTGAAAGTTTCAGAATGTTCCCTCTTACACAGCAGGTAACATGGACGTATGTATTTACCCTCTCAACTACAGATGCTGCCAAAGATACAATCCAAAACAGACAATACGTGACAGATCTGATTCATATATTCATGTGTACATATGTATTTAGGTACTTACACATAGAATACATGCTGTTTTTCAGCCAGCACTACTTACTGTAAAAGCCTTGGAGGCTTGTAGACTGTTTTATTCACAGCGGTTGCAGGACGTTGGTTTCAAGATGTTAAAATGTATTGATTGTCCCAACACCACAACAGAGCTTTAAAACAAGTTCTAAATGATCTATTTTAACGTGAGTCGAGTATTTTGAGCCCATTCTTCCAGAAGCAATTTGAAACCAGTTTAGAAAATATATTAAAGGTAGTGACAGCTGTGATGAAATTGTATTGGCAGGAGGCCTGAGGTCAGGTTGAAAAGACTACAAAACCCTCTGCAGGACAGTTTGACCTGCAGTCCTCTATCTATTCATTTTCAGTTGTTACATTAACAGCTAACTCAGGTTAGACATACTTTATTTGTTTCTCTCAAATACATACGAGAGATAAAAGACACAGGCACGTGTTCTGAAAACAACAGGAAGTTAGTTGTTGTAGTTTATCCCGCTCAACAACACAGTCAGCTGTTGAAGCTGCAGGAGGGGCTTTGACACGCAGCTCATGGAGGGTTTTATGCCTGATTGAAGAAATTTGTGTCAAATATCACACGCCTTCTTCGTGAAGTCATAACTTGTTAACTCAAATCTGAACACTCAGACAAAGACAATTATATCCCTGGAAAGTGTACGTCACTGAATCTAGAAATCTCTCTGTAATGTCTATCAATTTTAAATCGTATAAATCACAGTGTCAGCCTTCCGTATGATGAAACCTGTACAGACGCTATGATGAATATAAGATTGGATGATTGGATGGTTTTATGTCTTTTCAATTAAACACTTCAATTCTCTTCATCTGTGTGTCATCACAACCTACATAAATGGCTTTTGTTCAGCCTGTTTCCTAAACTTTCACATTATAATCTTCTGAACTTTGTGCACCATTTGCAAATAAAGCTTTCAACTTTCTGCATCAGTTTGATGTGTTTTGTGTGTATTGCTCCTTATGTGTTTGTGTTGGGCTTGTTCTTGGCTGCTGATGCTCTCTCTCTCTCTCTCTCTCTCTCTCGCTCTCTCTCTCCCTTGTGTCCAGGAGCGGTGGTCATAGCCTTCGTGGTCTGCTGGCTGCCCTATCACGCTCGCCGCCTCATGTTCTGCTACGTCTCTTACTGGTCCGAGTGAGTAACGATTCCTCTCAGCCTCTCATGCGGAAGAACCTCCAGTAGTTTGTTTGCTCACTTGATCTCTGCAGAAACACACAGATGCTGTGTATTCAGTACACACACACACACACACACACACACACACACACAGACCTTCACATGCATGATTGTTTACACACTTTCACACATTCACAAACCCCAGTGTGCACACACACATAGAAATATCGGATAGCCATCATTTAGAGGGTCATCAGTTAAGAGCGTCTGACAAAGAGGAGCAGGACAGATAAATCTTCCTGATTAGATTGCCTTCATTTAACATTCTCCTCCTCTCTCTCTCTGTCTCACTCTCACTTGCTGTCTCCCTCACTTCTCACATCTTTTGAGCTACAATTTCTAATTTCCCCGGGAGGCAACAAAACTGTAATATTACTCAAATTAGTTACAATTACTTGTTTAATCATAAGGAATTGGTATTGTTATTGTATCACATCACTAAGTAACTAGTTTCCATCCAACATTGGTAGTAAAAGTGTAAGCAGTTATAATAAATGGATTATGCTAAAATTGTGTTGGTGTGTTGGTGTGTGTTTCCTGCATCATGCCTGCAGTGGAGGCATTATTGAGAGGCAAGTTATTATTCTCTCGGTAGTTTTTTTTTGCTACAGACACCCAAGAAACCACAGGGCTCAGCATCAGCACGCTGTCATGAAGACGGCATGAGTCAACTCTCCTGCAGTATGAAAGGATAGCCTTCTTCAGTTTTGCAACATTTCAGATGTATAAGGGTGTTATTTTGGAAATAGTTCTCTTCTACGTGGTGAAAGGCAGCAATAAAAGAAGGTCGTTCAGCCAAAGTCAGTCAGGAAAAGATATCCAGAAAACCGCTCGCCTGTTGAGATTTCTTTAGCAATCAGTTTTGTTAGACACTTATTGAGACAGAAGACAGACAGACAGTGAAGGAGTGGATGGTGTGGGTGACTAAAGCACTGTCCTATTAGCCTGCACTTATTCTTTCACTAATGAGACTTTCTAATATAGTAATTATCTCTGTCTATCAATATTAACTCTTAGAAATCACATTGTCAGACTTCAACGATTTAGTTACATGGTTAAGATATAATGTTATTTTGTACATACACTCAATGTGTGTGTATAGACTGGCTCAAATAACAATTCCAGGGGGGTTTGTATGTGAGAAATTGACAGATACTGGGCTCTTTTTTCCTAAATCAGTGGTGCAATGCGCAAATCACAGGGGGAAAATGCATTTTGAGGAATGTGGACTGGGATTTGGGGCTATCAGTAAGTGCTGTGCAGGCTGGCAGCAGTCACAACAAATATTCCGCTGTTCTTTCCTGGTAATAGCAGACCTCTCTGATAAATTCATGACATCGAGATTGGTCCTGAGTGAATCTGCCACAGGAAGAAACTGACTTCAAATGCTGAAGCTTCAAAGTGCTGCCCCTGTGGTCCACAGTCGTGTGTAATTATAATGACAAATGTCTGCTGCTTGAAGGATTCCTATGAAAGTCAAAATTCTCCTCCAACAAAATGGAGGATGACACATGAGCCATAAGTTCAGCCCACATAATTACCTGAGTGTGTATATAATCAAAGGTGCATGGTCAGTGCCATCCTTGTTGTCCCTTTCAGTCCTACCCTCATTCATCTTTCATGTTGTTGCTGTATGCAGACAGACACATCGTTGACCTTCTGCACACTTCAGCGACACTTGTCCATTGCAAGCGCAGAACAGATCAATACACCAGATTCTAGTAACTGAGATGACGCTCGGGAGTATCTACACTATGTGTTAGGACATACTGATGTGTTGTATCTAACATGACCTTTATGCTTTCCCTTTATTGTCATGTTCATTTCATTTCATTGCCATTTGTTTGTATGTATGAAGTTGTCTTATCCTATTGTCCTGTTTCTGTTACGTACCCCCCCCCCCCCCCCCCATCTCCTGTCCCATCATCTCTATATCCTTAATGTCCCTCTCCTCTCCTGCTGTGTAGCATTGTCTCCCGCTTCCTTCTCCTTTCCAACAGCGATCAGGGGGACGGAGTCAGTTTTATACATAGGTTTTGGCCTCACTTGTGTATTGCAGAGGGTACTATGGTATTTTTGGGAATTGAATACAATAACCTCAAAGATAAAATAGTTTATGGTATGAGACATTCCAATTCATTATTGGATTGCAAATAAAAAAGAATATGCTCAATTTTACAAAGGATTTAATTCAGTATTGCTCTTTTTATGGTTTTTCATGCAGAGAAAATCTGATTAGATCTCACATGGACTTCAAAAGCCAGTCTTACTCTTCATTACGGGTCTAACTAATTCTAGCATAGAAAATGTTTCCTCTTCCCTTGTTCTTTACTGTAGCTTTGACAGCATTAATAAAGCAGAGGCTGGTCGGAAGCCGACACTTAAAACCTGGAGACTCTTCCTCAATTGCAGATCTGGTAATGATGTTGGAAGCATTTCTGGTAGTGGACCAGCGAGGCCTAAACCGAGCAGTGGCTTTAGAGAAGATTACTGGGTTAGTGTAATAAATGCCCGCCAGGCATCACACTCTCTGGTTGGCAGAACAAATCTTCTTAGCCCGTCGATTCTGGACACATAAACTGTAGTGTCTGCCCAGTGGAAATAATGTGATTTCCACTCTGATCATACAGTACATCCATTACAAATAAATAATGCCAGGAACGGCCTTAGCCTTTTCAGGACCCTATAGTTGATATTTCTGTTTCAGGATCCCCTATTTACATCTTGACCAACTTTAAAGTTTTGCCCTGATTACGTCAGACTGGAAGTGCCCAGTATGCGTTCAACCTTTTTGCTTCCAAAGACTTGAAATGGCGTAAGGGTGAAAATAAGGCCCGAGATGAAAAGTCACTGAATAACCCTTTAAAGCAGATTCAATAAAACCTTGATGGCCACAGAAATGATATGCCACTACAGGCTTGTTGGCATAGTAACTACTGGCAGGGCTAGTGCTACTACTACTACTGTAGCTGATGAGAAAACAGCTAACATGCTAGCCTTGCAAATTGTCAGTGAGCAAGTTAGTTAGCTCGGACGCTAATTGACAATTCACACACTTTATTCATTTATTTATATCATTTATGCCACAACATGGTAAACTATCTATGCATACACTTCGATAGTCATGCATTGATGTAGGCTGTAGCATATTAAACACGTGTTAAATATGCCATGACTTTGGCTCTGTCTTCTGTTTTCTCACAGTGACTTGTATGACTTCTACCACTACTTCTACATGCTGACCAACGTCCTGTTCTACGTCAGCTCGGCCATCAATCCTGTCCTCTACAACCTGGTGTCAGCCACCTACCGCCAGATCTTCTTCTCCACGCTGCGCACCTTCTGCATGCCCTGCCGGTATAAACCCAGGAGGCACTCCCACCCCCTGACTCGCCACTCCATCAGCATCTCCAGCAACCACACCCTCTCCACCAACATCATCAGAGAGACGGCATACTGACAGGGCTGCAATGGAATACACTTTCTCATGATATAAACCCATCCGCTGCCACCTTGTGATTACTGGTCCAACTTCACCAGGGAAATTCTAGTACTGGTTTGGAGACTGTTGGCACAGGCTGATCCAGTACTGGGGTCACCATCATTGTCATGTGGGATCCAAGTGCCAACTCTGAGACCCATTTCATTTTGGATGCCTATATTATTATGTGTTGCTGTGTGTTGTATGTAAAAAAAAAAGCAAAGTGCAAGGCATACTTAAAATGGAAACTGATATATACATGTTTTATGCAGTATATTTCTCTGTACATGTTTTTATGGGACAGATCATTCACACTTGCTTGGTGCTGTAGTGGAAATGACTGAATGTTGTTTCAGTCTTTTTAAGCATCAACTTATAAAACTCCTGAAAGTATTTTCTCTGTAAAAGAGGCCTCTGGCAATACTTTCATCACTCTACAAGTTCTGATGTAATCCTCCTTTGTGCTATTTTGGGGGAGTATCAGTGGATAAACCTGGCTTTGATGAAGAAGAAAGAAGGGGGGCAAAGTGTAGATATTTCTCTTTCTTGAATCCAAGTTTCATTGACAGCTGAAATTCTCTTACCTCACTCGGCTTTGTCTGAAGCAGCTTTTTAGCAGAACTTTTGTTGGACAGAGGGTTCTGATAATAGCGGGTCCTTGTCCTTTAGACTCTGAAATATGAATGTCCATATGATCTGTAAGTAGTGCAGAGAGAGATTATGATTATTTCTGGTAATAGTTATTATTTCTGGTAATAGCTTTCTGCATTCATAGCAGCCTTTTAAAAATGTGAGGTAAGTGGGCAGACAGAGGAGAAATGGCTGTAATTGATTGTTGGATTATTTGTACATAACAGCAGTGACCTTGTGGAGGAAATAACACATGTCGGAAAGGAACTGATGCATAGACACAAGCATGCTTACCTGGAACGTAACGTTGGGCCTGCAGGGGCAGAGAAAGGAGCACTTTAACAGACACAGAGCTCGACTGCCTTCCTGTCAGCTGCTGGTTGAGGAATCAGGGGCAGGCAGAGATTTTCAGACTTCAACGTGTCCTTCAAGAGCGACACCAACATGTGAAACAGTCTGGACTCTTCTTCAGCTCAGGCACACAGGAAGTGCTATAGAGGATTAGAGAAAGCTTTCATTCATGATTCAGCAACAGCATTTTGAAAAGCCAAGCTCTCTTCTTAATGACCTTGGGTAGCACAAGATGCTTTGATTGCATCTATAGTTGTCTTATTCTGGTAGCCTTTACAAATTATCATTAGCCCAGTGCACCAGCCCAGTATCCCTGTATCTTACGTGAAGTAGTGTGCCCTTTGTGTGGAGGTTGAAATGGTCACACACCTGCAGTTAATGTAATTTGTATTAACTGTAACCACAACCTCTCCATAACCACAACCAAGTGTTGCTATGGTTGCCTAACAATAACCAAAACTTAAGCTTTATTCGCCATAAGTAAATTTTAACCATACCCTAATTTTAACCAAGTGTTTCCTAAAGGGTGGAGTATGCTTGCAACAAACTTATTTGTACGTTGTACAACAAGCGGACAAGCGTTTCCGTTGAAGCAAACTGTCGCCTTTACCTTAACCATACGTCAACCAGAGTTGGTTTAGTTTAACCACATATCCATAACCCTAACCATATCATAGTAACCGCAGAAAGCAAGAATACTTAAAGCGTCACTGAGCGTACACTGAGAGTACACTGAGAGTAATCAGGGGCAATTTGGGTGCACAGGCATGTGTCACTTGTAATATTAACACGACCACCCTGTTAGTGGGTTTATTGATTAAACATTTTAGCAGATTTAAACAAACTGTAAAACAATTGTACACACAAAATGCCACTGAGAATAGGTAACACAATTATGAACAGGCTCCATCTGGATGATCTTGTCCAGTAATTCCCTAACCAGATCAATCAAATATGAATTCACAACCATGGATGAGAATCATCATTATTACATTACATTTAGCAGACGCTTTTATCCAAAGCGACTTCCAAATCAGAAACAACTGGGGGTTCAGCATCTTGCTCAAGGACACTTTGACAAGAGGAGCTGGGGATCGAACCACCAACCCTACAATTGATGGACAACCTGCCCTACCTCCTGCGCCACAGCCATCTCTCCATTATAATCATCTTAGTCACATTTTTCTCTGTGGAAAATAAATGGACAAACGGTGACTTGTTGCTTGTGTTGTCAGTACAGTATGTAGAGTGTGAGGGTAATGATTTCTCCATGCGTGCAACTACAATTGATGTTACTTGTGAATGTGCTTCTATGTTTCTTTGCTTCAACATAAACAAATGGGATCAATGAATCAGCAGCACATGGTCATGTAATTCACAAGAGGTTATTTTCAGCTGCTGTTGAGAGAATCCAGGCAGTTTGTTCATTTATACAAGAGAAGATTTATACATGGATTTACCAAGAATATCTGTATGAAAAGTCACAGCCATCCATCCAATAGTTCTTGAGATATTTGAGCCTGGATCAAAACGGTGGACCTGCTGACCAACCATCCATAGAGCCATTATAGCACGGCTAAAAATGAAAAAGAAAAAAAGATTCTTAGATCAAAATACTACAGTTTTGCCAAAAGATCAGAAGCACATTCACTTCCATGTATTCAGTTTTTAACACATTTAAACACTTTCTTTTTGCCACTAAACCTACTGTACAGTGTGTCTCAGCACTAGTGGTGTACTGTAAAAATACTTGACACTGCTACCAGCATCTCGGTGCACATCACAGCATGAAACTGCCAAAAAACAACCTCATTATTTTTATTATATGACTAGTGATGTTTAATATAATGTACTATATGTTTCTAGATGTGCGTTGTATTGGCTGATATGGCTTTGTGTTCCTGTACAGCATCTGTGTTGCTGTTTTTGAATCTGTGGAGGCTTCTTTGTATGTGCTCCATTAAACCTTAATTCAGCCCAACCCACAGATCCACCAGACAGCCGTGCTGAATGAAATATACTGTATGTCCCTTTAATTTAGCAAATAACTGCACATGCAGTTGGAAACCGGTTTTCTGCACCCTTCTGTACAGACCTGTACCTGTTCACTGTATTTAAATCAAATAAATATTTTGCTTATTTTAACTGATGATTCCGATTAGCCATGTTTAACTGTATATCACACGTTTCCCAAACAGAATGTTATTTTATTTCATTATAAAAAGAAATAAAAGAATGGAAATATATAATACAGTGATGTACTGACTTGGTTGTTTACAGTATGTCTCTTCTCTGTCTTATTCCTGCCACCCAAGCTCTCTTACGGGTATGCAAGGAGATACAAACAGTGGAAAGAGCATGCGTATGCACACACGCTTGTCACTTAGTGGAACAGTGTTTGACCTTTTGTGAAGTAGAGTCATGACAAGTAACAGCTGCAGGCTTGAAAAAAGAAATGTCACTCACAAAGCACATGCATCCAGGCACAGAAGCCTGTTGCCTTATCAAATCAGCCCTATGTCTTAATAAAGATGTAAACGGAGGAATAACACGCACCACTGTGTTCTCCTCTGTGCAGCAGGGAATCGAACCCCATAACAGAGCGTACAGTAAATATGAACTTCTGTGGCTGATGTTTTTTAGTTTTACCAAAGGGGTTGGAAATAGCGTGTCGGCTGTGTGGTTTGTACTGCTGTCCAATGGGAAGAGAGCAGAACCTCAGACTAAAAAACCAGACAATAGTTACGGTTGCTGACCAGCCGGAGCTGGAGCTGGAAGCCAGGATCAGGTTAGTTTTAGATGTTCTTACTGTTTGAGATTGCCTGAACGTAGCTGCTGTTGATAGTTATCGCGTGTGTCCAACTGCACACAGGTGATTGAAAGCCAAGTACATGTTTCCTAGCAACAGCAAAACATCTGTCACTGCTGAAAAATGCCTCAGTGTTAGCGAGATCCAAGCTGCAGGGGAGAAAAGCTCAATTTAGGTGTCCAATGTCACCCAAAGCACTGGGGTGCTCATTCTCTGCCACACCACATGATATTCCTGATGTCTCCCACACACACGTTGGCTCCTGCTGTGTACAGCATGCTAATGTATCATCCAGGTCTTCTACTGAAGCATAATCTCTTGCTGAGATGCCGTGGATTCTTCATACTTGGTTGCAGGTCGGTTATTCTGCCGAGCTTGGACCTACATATTTCAAACATGACGCTACACTTTGCAGGAAGCAATGACAGATCCCTGATGTAGATATAAATTCTATATTTATATTTATTCAACACAACAGCTTAATGTGGCTTAAATAGTTGTTTCACTTGTGATTTTAGAAGTCTATTCATATTTTAAATTGTACCAATTGTACCTTCAGTTGTTTGTTTACCCTTATTCTAGAACCTTTCTACATCCAGTTTGATAAATAAAAGAGAATGAAATGTTTCTTTTGCCATGAGGAGCTGGATGTTGGTATGAAATTACAATTGTCTCCCGTCCCCGTCCACTCTGCTGCATTCTGCCAAATGGAAATGTAAGCGCGTGGCAGAAAACAACTAAGCAGTCAATATATCACCTCTGAGTGGGAGAATGCCTCCTTTAATGACCCGCTGTGGAATACAAGTGGCTGCATTTGAATTGGTTTATCACAGCAGGCTGACATTCCCGCACACACACTCCACTTGAAGCTATCTATATTACATCCATCGAAACAGGCATGGCAATCAAACAAAGTTGCCCAACTGAAAAACTGATTTGTTGTTGTCCTTTCTTCCTTTACTTTCTTCACTGGTCTTTCTTGTGGTCTCAAATCGATTACATTTTGATTTTAAGCTTTCATTGTAAACAAACAAGGTTCGGTTCACGTTCATCGTGCATGTGCAATCTGCATACATGTGCATCCTTGAGCACATGCTGGTATAAAATACAAAAGATATACTATGACAACAATCTATCATTTGGTTCTATGGCAATAGGGGACAAAATGTCTTGCATGCATGAGGAGATCAGTGGAGACATGAAGATGAAAATACACACATAAATTCCACTTGGCTCTATGGAAATCACCGGGGGGGGGATTCCACAAATAAGGAAATGTGGATCAAAGCCTTTGCGGCTGGGAAGAACCTGCTTCTTAGTTAGATAGGAGGAACCTTAATCCCTCCATTCTTAGTCTGTCACTCGCATGGCTTGTCCTCCTCACACAGCTCGCGGGAACACCTTAACACATTCCTGCAAGGGTAAGCTGCAGTACAGCAGAGCCCAGCGTTAGGCCTGCTGGTCAGAACTAATGGCAAGTAAGTTCACAAAGCAGCCTTGCAGGCAGTGACGCTGGGCCGACACTGAGGCGTGACGCTCATGATGATGTAGTGCAGCCTGCGAGGCTGAGTGAGTGCTGTCACTCAGTGATACTAATCCACCCAAGTACCACACAGAAACCACATGAAAGAGAGCTGCACCACAAGCTTTTATTTCATGTATTCACTGTGGATCAGCAAATCTTCTTTACTCAGAATGGATTTATTATTATTAAATAAGTTTTATTTTACAGTATATGCACTTTATTTTCTATCTTTACAGATACCCCTCATTCATTTTAATGCATTTCTGTTATATGTAAAAGGCACAAGAGCAACTGTGGGTATATAAGGTGTGAGCTTGAACTTACGATTGGCTTCTTATGTCATTTCAACCCTAAAATGTATAAAAATAGAGCCATGTCTCCAAACTGCGTTGTTTGTCTCCAAACCTTAAGGAAAGGTTAATTAAGAAAGCCCTGAATTCTATCATATTCACATTACCACATAATACTGTACTGTCAGTCTACAGTGATTACTCATTCTTACATTCTCATTATATAAGCAGTGTGGACGTTTTGATTTAGATGCAAGAGGGTACATTAATGATCCCGTCATGCAGGATACTTTAAACATCATAATTATAGTTAGAGTCCAACTAAGCTGCCCATTTTGCCATAAATTGCATTTGGGGATGAGAGGAGACAGCAACATGCAATACTTCTTGATTTCCTTTTCATTTGCTTCACTAGCGGAGTGAACGAGCCGCGACTCTCCTCCTTCACGTCTTCGTCCTCCTGGGTAGAGATCTTCTTCACGGTGAACAAAACAGCCTCACCCAAAGAAAAAGATTGGAAGGAGTCCGAGGATGTGAGGAGAGAGAAACAGGGAAGGTCTGTGGAAAAGAAAAGATAGACGAATAAACTGAGAGGAAGAGAAGCAGACAGCCAGAGAGAGAGAGAGAGAGAGGTTTGGTCAAGCGTATAAACAGCATGTTACTGCCCAGTCACTGGCTGTAGGTAAACCAACACAGGAGGTATCCAAATCCAGTCTCTGGGAATTTGCACAACAAATTGTTATTAGAGCCAACACAGGAGCTTAGAGATGGCTTTCCCACAGGTTTTCATGAGGGAGCCGTCGCTCTCATTAGCTGCAGTTGAACAGAGGAGAGAAAGCAGTCAGACAGAATGGCCGGGTCACAGACAAAAGACTCAGTAACATTCCTTACTGGTTTTTCTTTCTGTCTTTCTTTTGCTTCACTTTGTTGGCCTGCAGGGTTTCCACATATTGTCAAAACTAAAGGTTGAAAAATCTGCTACAAAATACAAAGAATAGACAGAACATTGTCACAAAATAACAGAATATACCAAATATCTGTTTGATGAATTTGTTAAGTATCGTACAAAATGGTTTCTGCGTTTGGTCCGGCTCCTTGTGATCCCCCCCTCCCGTTACAGCTTGTGGAAGTTTTATGTAAAAATTTATTTTACCCTGCATTGTTATTATTAAAAACTGTGTAAATGTAGGAATAATTGTTGTAGGAATGTAAATACTGGGTGTTTCTACTTTGCTAATTCCATATCCTACCCAATCCGTTCTTAATACAGACCTTGAGAAGCCTAAGCAAGCTAATGTTAGCATTAGCAGTGCTCCTGGCATCAGAGAACGATGTCGACACTGACGTCACTCATGGCCCCACTACTGGTCAAAAGAGTAATGTAATGCTGTGATGCGTAAATTCACAATACTTTGCTGATCCTGGCCAGTACACAAGTTCATGTGAAAACAGGAAGTACAGGCTCACATTTATTTCCACTGCAAGCTATTAACACAGTAGCACCCCCAGCCCCCATTTCACTTTGATGTGTGCCTGGTTTAAATAATGTGTGTAAGAGTTTCAATTAAAGCCTCTACGCAGCCAATTCAATGCACGTAACAATCCATAAGATCTCCTCCTTGAGCGATGTTTCTGTCCAGAAGTGAAAAAACAACAACATTTCAGTTCTTTTGATTTGCCCACCTGTAAACACCAAAATATCAGTGCAGAATTACATTTCTTAGAAGACATAAACTGGATGCACAGGATGTAGCAGCTTTAATATATCATGAGCTGACAGATAAGGGAGTTTATCAGTAGAGTCACAGCTGGCAGCATATTAGAGTTTCTTCCCGTCCAGAGGGTGAGACACGTATTTGTTCATGGTGACTTGTTTCGTAGTCTGTGGCCACAGTGGAACCGTGTTAAGATGAAACCAATGCAATTAATATTTTGTAAGAGATTTTCTTTGGTTTTTCTTTCACTCTTAAGCTCATATATCAGGAGTGATTGATGTCTTTTAGCGTTACAGTGCTGCTGAAGCCATTTTATCGAGGCTGGCATTAAACAGCTTAAGCGGGCGGCTCTTTAAAAACCGAATTTAAAAAAACACTCACACGTTCACACACACACACACACACAGGTAATTCATTCTGAAACGGAAGCTCCCTCTCATCCACAAAGACAGCAATACAAGCGCAGGCAGTCACCATTTACCGTAAATGTGTTATTGAGCAATGCAATCCGACCAAATGTCATCTCCAGTCCTCGGGTCATCAAAGGTTTAAAGGGTAATTCCGATATTTTTACACCTTGGTAAGTTTCAAGTTTCAAAAGAAATGTTTGTGGCTTGTGACACATGCCCTGTAGAGATAACGTGGTCCAGTTCACTCTAGTGGAAAAAAGCAGACATCCCCCCAACACAGACGCTGAGTGATAACGTTTTCTCAACGGTTTTGCCTTCAATTCGTTACATTCACACTGTATGTCTTATACATCTTAGAGGTTCCACCAACCAAAGAGAAATGATGCAACGTCTTGTTGATACAGCCTCAAGACTCCCTTCAGTCAAACAGCAGCTGGACAGACAGAAAAGTGAGTGTAAGAATCCAAATGAAACAACAAGAGAGCTACAGTTGATCAGAACATACATGTCCCTGCTGCTATCGGCCTGTTAAATAGTTCTATGTAAATCTATGTATCTGTGTGTTCATTGGTGTGTGTGTATTGTTGATATTGATTGTATTGGCTGATGGCTGTGCACCAAATTGTCCCTCTGTGATAATAAAGTAACTTTGACATAAAACTTATTTTTATAGTCAAGAGATGTGAAACAGCACATTTGATAGAGTTCTTTGATTTTACTGATAAAAGTCTAGTCATAACCCATGATTTCTAACTTATTGATCAGTATAAATAATTAATAAGAGCTCCACACGTTTCATTGATCATTACTGAGGTAAATGTGACAATTAATCAAGATATTGAGTTCAGGTGACATCAGTCAGCCCTATAACAGTGGGACCTATTAATCCATGTTAAAGTAATTATACAAAGTGTTTAGCATGGTGCTAATGAATGCTTCGTGTTTTCCAGGAGACAGTCGGTCGTCCTGGAGACCCCGTCTTCATGTCAAATCACGTATTTCAGGCCAAGCAGCCAGAGTTTGTAACGTACGTGAGACCACTGCAGTCCACAGGACATCCATACGTTTACCAAGATGACTGCAGTGAATTCAACCTGCAAGATATCCGACCAACCATTTTCTTCTGCTTATCCAGGGCAGCAGGCAAAGCAGGGAAGTCCAGACGTCCGTCTCCCCAGCAACGTTTTCCCACTGCCACGCTCGGACTAACATTTACTGAAATCACTGAACATTAACAGCTTAAAATGTAAAACAAAGTTACTCACAGAGCTTCTCTGGCAGAGCAGCACTTTCCACAAAGATTAACAGAAGCCCCCGTGAGAGAGGGCACCTGATTTCTGTTGCCACAGCAATCTTCAAGGCAGAGAATACAGAGAACACCACGGGTAGATGAAAGCTGTGAATCAGACACAAAGAAAAAGTAGCAAGTGGTCACAGGGGAGCAGAGATGTGCCCCTCACTTTTCTCTAGTACATCACTGGGTGGTAAAATATGAATAATATGCTAATAGTAGCAGAACAATATCTACTAGGATGGTACTGATTGCCCTGTTGTGTAATGTGACATTTATGAAACAGCACTTTTGGGTTCTTTCTTCTAAATTCATCAGAATTTATAATAAAACAAAAGGATTAACAAACCAGCTCTGTTATCAAAGCTACCCTGCCAGGTCTATTTATAAAGAACAATTAGAGGTAATTGTTTGCAACAGGACTAATCAGTCAATCCACCTCTACAAATGTAGACAGACACAACATCAATGCACATGATTTGTGGTGTTAACGTGGCAGGAATGAGCGCTGTCACCGCGGGTCTTTGTAATCTGACACGTAGTCAATAGCAGCTACCACCACCTGTCAGTCTGTGTTTGTTTGTGTTGTCTCACACACTTTCTGCACTTGTGTTTTCTCACTGTGCGTGAGAACGGTAAAGACACGAACACCGACTGGAGATGTTCAAGTGAAGCAAAGGAACAAAAGGGCCTGTGATCAGTATGTACAAGTAAAAGATGCATGCCAGAGACTCCTGTTTAGCATTACATTTGCCTGCCCGGCTCTGTCGATTGTACATGACACAAACCGCTCTTCTGTTGAATAAAGTGGATAAAGTTAAATATCTGCCTCCATGAAATACTCCCACAGCTCCTCTATTTCACGCAGTGTTGCAGCGTCTTGTCAATTTCATGTCTTGTCATCAGTTTTCTTTATTAATGGTACTTAATTAATGCACCAAAACAAGAGGGGAAGACACAGAGGGGCTTTTTCTCCTCAAACTGGGCACAAACTGAAATGTAACAGAGGTGTCAACTGGGTGGAGCGATTTTTGTTTGGAAATGTTCTCTTAAACTCAAATAGGTTTAAGTCAATCCAAAATGAAATAGAAAAAGGAATATTTCAGTGCTACGCAGCCCCCCCAAGTCAACTGAGACCATGTCTGCTCACCTGGTCTCACTCAGCAGCCACTCACTACAAATACTGGTCCACGTCCTTTGTTCTGCTGCCAGGTTATTCCAGAGTTTCTGTGACCCCATCCTGTACCAGAGCCTGCCTGGACTCCATTGCCAGCACGTCCATCATGACAATACTGTGTTTTTTATATTGTGTAACGTTGTATTTATTGTGCTTTTCACTACAAAACCAATCTCTAAATCTTTCTATATAAGTAAGCCGGCAGTTCAAACTTCAGTCTCGGCCTGTGGTCTTTTGTTTCTGAGTTTCTAGTCAGAACCAGCTCCTCCCAAACTATCTATAAATACCTGCAGTGCTTGGACTTTAAACCAAAGCTATACAGTAAAGTGCTGGTGTATTCATATTAAACCTCAATAAATAAATATCAGAATATATAAATTATGACAAAGGGAAACTCTGTGAAACCGTATCTCTGCATACGATGCTCCACATGAGCACTTTAATGCAGAGCACGACTCACATTCAAATGATATCCAGCGATAACCTTTATTTAACCCCTACAGTCAGAGTCATCTAACTTGTATCCGTTATGATGAAAGGCAGTGTGAAGCATTAGTACGGTGGGTGTTTCCAGATTTGGCTCCTTTCCCGACGTTTTCTGGAAGTCGCTCAGCCCTCACCAGATTGTTAAGCAGACGTTAACTTGACAAGGCGTGCAGTCAAAGAAACATGTTGATACTTTCAGCTCTATTTTGCAGGGTTGGTCGTAATCTTACGGGGCATTCTGTTTTTCTTTCTTTAATTCTGTCCAGGTGGCTGTCATGCAGGCTGTGTCTTTCTTTATTAGTGTTCAACCCGTGATTTTCTTTGTTTTTATTAAATTAGACCTTCACAGCACTCTACGTGGGAAGAATGCTGCGGAAACCTCGTGCTTGTTGTTCCCACGAGTTATACAGACAGCAACGTTTGACCACAGACGGCAGGTGACAGATCGGTCCACCATAGGGCCCCTCAGATCTTAAAGGTGCCCTGTGGAGGTCGGTATGTTTGCAGTCGGTGTTACTCCGAACACAGTGTATGTGTCCTTGATGTCTAACAAACCTCAGGACATCTTTTGATTATGAATTGCTGGGATTTCCCCAGTGTCTCCTGTGCTCCCCCGCCTGTCTCTCTTTGTTGGTGTGTTTGGTGTGGGCGTGTCTCCTAAAGACAGCCGTCTGCTGCATCTTGAAACATGGATGATGAAAGTGGTGAGAGTGAACCAAACAGGATGGTTGTGGGCTGTGAAATACAAATCATGAACTATTATAAACTTTTATACATATGGCGGTTCCTTGTGCATTGTCAGTGCAGACACACCCACCAGACCAGACCGACCTTTAAGAAAGTCTCCGTGTGGTTGTTTAATTCACACCAAAAGTCGTCACCCTAAACAAACTGGACTAAATTGCCAAACAGGGAGCAGTTGATTGAAATGGCAACAAACAAAGATTGGTAAACACAATCTAAAAGAACAAAAAGGCGACTGACTCTTAAACCAGACCCATTCACACATGCAGTCAGACAAATGTGCCGGGGAGGGCATGTTGTGAATGTGGCAGAGAAAGTGTTGCAGACTCGCTAACAATCAACGATACAAATACTGACATGTTACATTTAAGAAGAGCCAGAGTAGATTACGTAGTGCTGAGTGAAGTTCCAGAAGTAATAAAACCTTGTTCAAAATCCCATTAACATTTGTAATAATGTAAAGAACTGAAAATCCAGCCTTGGAACTTGATTATGAGTTAATACAGCTGTTTTTCTGTTATACAGTAACTTCCTAAGCTGCGCCCACATACAAACATGCATTTTATGGTTATGGACAAAACAAAGTTATGATAATGTAAATGTGAACACCTGCGCTGCAGCACTGGGACAATTTTTACGAGAGCTGTGGGGTGTTTCTGTGCTCATGAAGTAACTTGTGCACAGGTTTCTAATAACCAGTGTTGTGGTGGATGCAGATTTGTCATCTAATATGGAACCTGTTGCATTTCTGAGAGATTATATTGAGTTACAGAAGCCAGTGGAACAGAAGCTAGAACAGACATGAAGTCAACACTTCGGCTACCCATGGGTGTATGTGTGTTGTGTCCAAACAACACCGAAGTGTATGCTGCAGAAAGGGGGGGGTTCAAAAAAAGTAAACAGGCACAAAGGCAGTAAGTATGAAATAAATCACAATCAAATGCAAACAAAGTGAGCAGCAACAGGAATACTAATTGTGTAGAGAACAGAACAATGCAAAGGTTGGATAGACGGAGAAACAGATGGAAGAAGACGGACGGAGCAATGATCCATCAATCAATTACAGAGACCCATTCATGCCAAGTCTGGTCTAACCCTCGGATATGAAATGCCTGGTTGACCTTCACTGTGGTAGTCTGTCTCACATTCATGAGGCACTAATGAGACCGCTAGTGGGTGCGATGGATTGTGTGGCACGGCGTTGTGTTCACAAACCGGCCATATGATAGGCAAATAAAGACAAACATGTTCAGCTGAGCAAAAAAAACATGCAGCAAAGAAAAACAACAAAAGCAGATTGACAAATGAGTTGAGAAAGATAAACAGAGCGCCGGGTGAGTCGAAGCAGGATGAAAAATGAAGGTTTGTATGAAAGGGCCAATCGCTGTGTACACAAGCAGCAGTGGGGAGAATAATGGGACTCGTGTGGAACTCCTGAGGCTGCAGGGCCACATTTTCCTTCAGGTTAAATGTTAGACAAACACTCGCTGGTGTAAAAGGAATGTGTTTTCATAATGGATGCTCTAGACGGCTGAGCTGGGAAGCCCATAGTTACACTGGGGGAAAGAATTGGTTGTCAGTTATCAGCTCATGAAATGGTCACAGATGCTCTGGAAGGCCTGAATAAAAGATTTGTTATTTGGCTTTAATGAAAGTAGAAATCATTAGCATGAGAATCTTCTCCTCTGTTTATTAAAGCTTAGCTGGTATTCTTGATAGAAGGAGGACATCCACAAGCAGAGCTGTCTGATCATCCATCTTTTTTTTCTTTTTTTTTACAGATACAGACATGGAATAGTAAGTGGATCCATTTCCATTTGGCCTGACAAATGATGATTATTAACAGATTATTATCACGGCTCTCCATATTTATCTCAAATGGAGGGTCAGGACTGTCAGGAATAAAACAAGACTGCAAACAAAAGAAGCGCTTTACTGGAAGAAGGAAAGAGGAAGAGGGAGATGGAGGAGACAGAAAACAATATATAAAACATTTATAAAAGGGTAACCCACAGAGTAAAGGTTATACAATCAACAAACAGCCAAAGAAAACATATGAGTTTAAATGTGTATGGTTTGGATTCTCTGAGAGTGGAAGTCTCTGCTCCAAAGACTTAAGACTCTGAAGACCTGGGGCCCCTCCGAGAAATGGTTTTCTCCTCCTTTCAGTAACATAATAGAGTATAAGTGGCTGTGAGGAAGAATTAGAGGAAATGAGCAAAAAGGAAAGACAAACAGGGCACATCCAGGGAGCAGGGAGCTAATCCCTACAGCTAATGGATGTCTGGAGTCTTCAGGTCATTTTAGCGGATGACAGGAAAGCCAGAGCTTTCAGAGAACTACAGCAACATAAAATCCACTTCTTGGCTCTGAGCCCAGACCAATGCTTAAATTCCCACACCTCCAAAGAGGCACTGTGGAGAAGGTAGAGAAGGTAACATGCGTGTTGTCAGACTGTCCTGACACTCTATCCTCCGCTCACTGAATTAACAGACAACATACTGCCAACGGTATCGGTGACCTTCTAAACTGCAAAGCTGCAACGCTGTCTCCAACAAATATAAAAATATTACAAAATGCAGGTCTGCGCATAAACACACACACACACACACACAAGCTGTTATTTTCTATCTCAGTCATCTCCAGCGGTGCATCAGTCATGAGGAGAACTTAATTATCTTTATCCGCAAACACTGTTGCTTCAATCGTTTTCAAAGACTCGGGTGGTATGTCAGGGTTTTTTACATATTAACGATAATGTGAACTAATTATTTATAGCAATTTTCATTTCAAGTGCACTTGATAAAAACCTCACATACAAACTGATGTTCCACCGTTTATACTTAAATGACCATAATGTACTACAGGCTAATGCAACGTCTAGCAACAGAACCATTTAAAATGCACATTTTAAAATATGCCACATGGTCGCTGTTGATGTGTGTTTTGTCATTCTTTACAGACAAACTTTAGGGGTGATGGATGTATCATGCTCTCTAGTGACTCTCTAGTAAGTTGGACTGGGTTGATCACCAACAGATCACAAACTAAGTTGATCACAGTAATCCTCCACCATCTAGATGTGAACGTGCTGTGTGGAGAAATGAACCCCAGCAGGAATGACCTGTTAGCTGATGAAAGCAGCAGAGACAGGTACAGGTCGGTGCTAAAGGGCTGACCCGCTCATCAACACGGTCGGCAGTTGGAGCATCACGGAGCTGCAGCAGAGGCAGTGACTCAGCTTTCTGTGGACATTAAGGCACTTAAAACCCATAGTGCCTCATTCAGATATAGATTAGTGACTTTCTGAGGGTATCACTATCTCTGATGTCTGTCACAAACTAACACCATGATGGCTGAAAAACAACAAACAACAACAAACCTCACTGCTAGATAACCACCAGAATCCTACACACTGGTACTTTGTAACAACAAAAAGGGTTATTTGAGGCAATATTTTAAGTAGCAGTACGACAAATCCATGAAGTTGTCATGTGATGTTTGCAAGACGGCAGAGTGGTTAGAATTAGCACAGCTGATATAATAAGGTAGGAGGAGTGTTGCTCAGCTCTCACTCGCAAATCAAACTCAGGCAAAGTGCATCATGTTGGCCATTGTGGGTATATTTGTAAGCATGTACGCACTTGAATGTAATTATCAGACATTATTATTCATTGCTAATTAAAATTATACTGCATTCAGATTTTTGCTTAAGTGAGCATTAAGGAAAACGAAACTGAATTCGGTGTGGGTGGACAATAAGGGAGCTCAAAAGATGAGATACTGCACTGATCAAAGACAGACACGCAACAATGTGGGCTCTGAATTAGTTGCCTTAAGGCCATTTTGAAAAGTAGAGCATGTAGAATATGCTGTAATGCATTGAGAAAGGGGAATAGAGGCAGTGGGTTAAAATGGTTCCAAGTGGCAAACAGGGGCTTTTAGATGTTTAGATTAACCAAGGAACCATGAAACAATCGTGATCTGCCATTTTCCCTTTTTATGACATATTAGAGAAAAAAAACTTACGATTAGAAAGTCAGTCCGATTATTTTAAGAAGAACTCCAGTCACATGCTGTGCTGTATGAGTCAACCAGAAGCAGCAGCTGGAGCACACTGGGGGTGTCTCCCAGAGACTTGAGTCACAGAGAGTACAGCTCAGTGGGCTTCAAGAGAATGAAAGAGGAGGCAGCCAGAATCTACCTGCCGTGTAGTCTGCGTGCATTACATCATTGCCACTTGCTAATCTTTTCAATGGGAAGCATCCAGGACCTTTGGGAGACAGACCAAGAGCTGGATGCATGTCTTCAAATGGAGCTCAGTCACTGTGGGAGAGGTGACGTGAGCTTCTCTCATATACTGGCACTAATACTCAGAGCCTGTTGCAATAAAACACATTTTAGTTATCTGTCAGCATCATTTCCAATCAGTCACATGATGCTGAAAATCCCTGCGTGTCATTTTCACTTTTGCTCAAACATTTAGACTCCTTCATTTCTACAGATTATGAGACATTCTCATCAGAACCTATTTTTAAATAATGATGAATAAATGCAGATGCAAATAATTAATGGCATTGCTGCCAGTAGAAATATCACCTGGTCATTCATTCAGCGTCTGAAAAGTAAAGTCCACTCACAAACTGTGGTTTGACTAATCGCAGCATAAATAGAGACTACAGGTTTTCATGTATGTGTGGATTCTTGCCTTACATTTCATTTTAAGGGGAAACATGCAGAGACTAAAGGTTCCTGTTCGGTTTTGTCATGTGGGATCACATCAATAAGAACGGAAGGCACTGGCAGTGGTATCTGTGTGTGCTTGTTATTATTTGAATAGAACATCACATTATCCGTGCAAACACAAACTCTAAGGTGTGAAAAGACGCCACAGAGCTGTTAAAGCTAGCTGACGGCTGATCCAGACGTTGCCAATGACGTCCAAGAAAGGACGTCTCACTGTTCGAAACGTATTGATTCCTCTTTCCTCACATCTGTCACTTGCATCTCCCCTCATGGAGGGACTTAGGCTAAGCCTTTGTTCACACTGCAGGCAAACAATAATAACTTGCATTTATATGCCGCCTTTCAGTGGACCCAAGGACACTTTTAACATGAGGAGGCAGACAAAACAAATTAGACGAGAACATAAAATGATTGCCGGGGATAAATCAGATTTGTTTCTCAAATCAGATCTTAAAGACAGACTGTGTGCACTTGTTATTTGCACATGATCAGATTGGATTTGTGTGTCCAGACATCACCAACATACCTGCATGAGTTTCTGTGGTAACAGACATATGCGTAAGTACCTGCATACGGCAGCTTACATTCATCTTCAGGTCTGGGTGCAGAACTGAGTGCACTTCCGTCACTCTGGTTTAGACAATGTGCATTTGTTGTTTCCATATTTACAGTGCAGTGCATGTTTTCTGATTGTGCAAATAAACTTTCTCAAAGTGTTCTCGTTTGTTAGTTAACATTTCTTGGTGCGAGCCATTATTCAGAACATTTTAAACAAACGATTCTTTTATAAAGTGATGGGGACAAAATCAGTCATTTCAGAAAGTGGTGGGGACGTGTAGAAACACGACTTATGGCTGTTTATCTCCGTATCTGTTCAGTTAACCTGACTTGGAAGGCACTAGGTCCCTTCCCCAGGCCAGCGGTGCTCCAAACATACCAGTGCTGTTATTCAAATGTATCAGCTAAGCAAGAAAAAGCTGCTGCAGCAGGGGAAAGGCTGAACCATGAAGTCCTATGGGACCAACAGCAAGTTGGGATTGCTCTTTGATATTTTTTTGTTGATGTTTTTCTCCAAAATGACAATCATGAATGAGACGAGGGGAAGTATGTGGTAGCAACCGAGAGACATAATGGATGAAAATAAAAAGGTTTTGAGGGCAGCATTGGGAGGAAAAACCAAAATTCTCACCAGACTCCATCCGAGCTTCTCTAATCTCATTACTCTCAGACAGGGAAGGGGATTAAGATTTTATCCTCTGCCAAATCAAGGATGTCTGCCTGATGTTAAAATTTGCCATCTACTTTACTCCCTGCAGCTAAAGTTCATTCTTTAGCTCTCAATTCCTATCAAACGATCAGAGCTCCACGGCTCTCAAGAGTGCCTCCGCATGTTTCTACACTGAGCCAATGAGCCATATATATTCTGATAAAGTTATCAAACGAGAAACCACACGTCTGGTGTCTTTATATCAAAATGTATGTGCCTCTCTCTTTTATATTTGACAAGCCACACAATGAAAGCTACAAAACAGAAATCAGCTGCTGTTAGCACCTCGAGCTGTTCAATGGAGCTGATTGAACAAAAGCTTTCACTATTAATAAGGTGTTGTTTTGGGCATAGAGTCTGGTGACACATTATAACCAGGTTTAAATTTGGGTAAAAATAGAAAACATTGCTTTGCTAGCTGCTAATTAGAAACAGTGTTGTCAATCTTTCATGCTTAAGCTTTTTTCTTTTTTTTATCTTTGTGTCTTGATGACATTAGTGATATCTTATTTAAACCAATTCTCAGAATACAATGCTGTAATTTTATTCCTGATGATTCCCATCCCACTTCTTTTGCATTTTACACTTTAATGAAAATTTAACACTTGAAAGGACCTCATTATGACCTCACTGTCTTGGTAAAATCCTGGATGATTGCAGTGACTCATCTAGTACCCATTTAATGAAGTTTTATTCACCGTGTTATGTCCGTTTTCTGTTTCCTGGTTACAGATAAACTCACAGGAATAAATAATGAATGGCTGAATCATCTGTTACATGAACTGGATCATCCCAAACTTGGAAAAGATGTCATTGAGCAACATCTTTGTTCTTACCATACATCCATATTACCCTTCTTGTTTCATCTGGCAAATGCAGAAAATGTACACATCACATGAAATTGACTGATTCTACGATGGCCCTGACTTCCACATTGACAAAACACAAGCAAATTAAGGAAACATCTTCACCAATTTGACATCACATGGGCAGCATTAAGAAATATACAGAAACACACTTTACATACTCAACAAAAAATGTAGCTTATTTTAAACATAATTATGGATAATCGACTTCAAAAGGTTCATGAGCCACAAACCATGGCACATCAAGCTTGTCCCAGCCAAGTGCACCCCTGGAAACAGTTTCCATTGTCGTCTGATATTTTTAGTTTGGTGTAAAAGGTGAAAATCTGATCCGTCAGTGACACTGTTGGGAGGTTACGAGCGAGGGTCAACAAAATGTGACGGGACATGATCCCAGCTTGTGTACAAATATCCCCATGACCAAATCAAGGGTTAAAGCCCGCAAAACAGCAGGGCGATGTTTGGGACTGGCGAGCACAGCAGTCGTCTCCATTAACCTTCACTAGAAACTGTATGAGGCAACATCAAGTCCAACAATCAGGGTTTAAAAAAAGATTCGGCCGCTGTCAATTTTATAAGAACAGACTGCATTAGTCTGGTACATACAATTGGAAATCTGTGCTTCCCACTGTGTTTGAAACTTTCTCACTGGCTGTTTACAAGGAAAACTGGCTTCTTATGAAGCAACTTTGATTTACCATGGGACATTGTGTATGTGAAAATGTTGATTGTCTATACACCTCCGTTTTCAGGCCGCAGCACATATAAACGTACATTTAACAGCAGAAAGCGATTGTGTGGGTGTCATGAGCTTAAATTACACCTTTATCGATTCCGGTATGTATGCGTCATGTAGGCTCAATATATCATGAACACCTTTACTATAAATGGGAGAATGGGGGGGTGGGGGGTTATGCTCTTATGTGCTTCATTTTTGTGCATCCACATACCTCAAGAGCTGTGTATTCCAGGTTATTTCCAGGTGCTTTAAGATTTTATTGAAGTAAACCTGCACAGTTCACCTGAGAGTAATGCAACAAATAGACTTCCCAGTCCAGCTGAGATCACCATACAGAGGAAATACATATTGTCTGCGCCCACAATGGTCCCTCATTTCCCTCTATTTTAAACAGGCTTTGATCCCACAATTGCAGGATCAGCATCACTGTACACAGAGATGATTTTCTTCTGGCTGGTCCACATTAGAAAACGAGCAAGCGTAGCAAATGGTTTTATCTCTTATGCTGTATTTTTCAAAATTGTTTCATAATTATTTTTGATTTAACTTGCTGCATGGGCAGATTGTTTTGCCAGTTAATAGAAGATAAAAGATAATCCAATTACCAAGTGAGAGTATATACTCATTTCAAAAATATATATATTTAAAAAACCTTTATATGATTATGTATTTATGGTTATTTTATACCCAACAAAATATGTTTGACTTGGTCAGAGTCAAATGTTTGATTAAGCTTAGCATTTTTTATACTATAGGCATTCTATTGCAGGATAAAAGTCAATTATTAAGTGTGTTTCTATCCACCTGTTTTTATGCATAAAGAAACAGAAAAACAACCTTGAAATATCAACCTCAATATGTTTGAGGTTTGACTGGGGCTCTTTGTTTGTTATGTCCTTTTCTTCTGCAGGGGTGTAATGGCTTACAACAGTCTGATCTGCTCGATATGAATGTGTGTATTAGCCTTTTGTCCTGTTTGGATATCAGTTCTTTTTCTCTAGCTATTATCTTTTGGATGATAAAAAAGCTGATGTTGTAAATTATTTAATATGACAGATCAAATGTTTTACAGATAAAGAGTTATGGTGTGCAGTCTTCAGCAAAAGTGTATTTGTTCAATGGACCTAACTGTGTGAGTGGGACTGCAGTCTTCTGGTGAAAGAGAAATGTAGACTTGAGTATTGTTAGAATAAGTGTAATGAATGTAGTTTTGAAACGCCTGGTTTAATGGCAGCATGTGCAGATTACATAGAAGGGGACCAAGTATTGATCCTTGTGGTACTTCACAGGTCATGCTGACCAACATGACCTACATTCTGCACAGTATCACTCTATAGTGTAGTACAGTTAAGTATTTCCTATTTATAAACACTGTGTGGTATAACGACGTGTGATGTGTTGAGAATTCAAGAGAAAAATAGAGGAATACAACAATATTTGGCAACAATATGTGTTGGAACAAATATAAATAATGAAAACATTCCCATCAGGCAACACGAAAGAAACAAGAGACTGTGCTTCTGCTCAGTGGGAGGAAATGCCACTTAAACTGTGTCATTCAGCCACCTAAGGAAAGATTTCAGTACATTAAAATATGCAACTGGTAATTTCTTATACACAGGCATCCTTTTATTTCCAACTATTTGAAAGTTTGCTGCAAATAGCCAAGAGCTGTTGCATTGATTGTTTGTGAAGCCGAATACTCTCTCTGCTAGTCTTGCGATGTTATTTCTATCTCCATACAAACGTCACAGGCAGGTAGAGAGAAGTTCATTGCAACATGGCATGAAAGGCATAACTGATGAGATGTAACCAGTAATAATATTAAACTGTCAGAACATTTATCATAAATCCATTGTAGGTGGTTTTTCTCTCTGTCTTTTCTCTGCTGTAATCAAGCCCTGGTCGTATGTTTTAAATTCTGTGAACGTTTCATCAGTTTGGTTGAAAATGAGGTTCTGGGTTTTCTGAGCCTAGAAGACATTTATCAGACTTCACACATCTCCCTCGGGAGACACGAAAGTCATCATACTTGTTTCACATATGCAGTAGTACTCCCCAGCACCTGTAAACACACTGATGTGTGGCGTTCACCTTTAAAATCTTCAAAAACAGAAGCATCCGAGTGCCTCAAAATGCATTTGGCAGCAGTACTGTAGCTGTGCAGACGAGCGGAGAGGGGGAACAGAGCAGCAGTGTGCGTTCAGGAGCACAGCCCACTGAGCTCAGTGAAAACTCCAGGAGGTTCTGCAGCAGACGTGGTAGGCAGAAGAAAACAGGGTTAAGCTCATTTAATCAGAAATACGCTTACTAACCAATGAATTCCAAGTATTTAGTGTGTTAAGCTCACCCTGTAGAATTTGCAGAAGGATTCAATGAAGGAAGAAAGGCCATTGAAATAATGTATGCTGGTGCTGTATTTGCTGCTCTGCTGTCCAGTTTGAATTATTGTGCTGTGTCTCCAGGTGAGTTTTGGTCGGCCGGTCTGAGTCAAAAGTGTCCGACCACTTTTTATTTCCAGTGCACCGCTGGTTGAAAACCATGTTTTATATGTCATCTTAAAAGAGAACTGGTTGTCTGCAGTGTGGGATAATGCAAAGGGGCAAGGAGAGCAGGCAGAGAATCGCGAGTAGCCCAGCTGAGAGAAAGATGAAGAGGGAGAGAGATGGAAGAAACAGAGAAAATAAGCCGAGCTTCAAGGTGGCAAACCGAGTGGATATCAGAGACATTGACAGAAACAGTATTGCATACTGTGAGATGAAAACACCTCTCAATTTCTGACATTTGTTTCATGGAATATAGAGACAAGATGAAGACCACGATGGAGCTCCAGATTTTTACCAATCACATGAGGAGTGAATGTGTCAGCAAGAAGAACCCAAAGATTTAAAGCAACCCTCAAGCAAATGGCCAGACACTGAAATTCAATGGAGGGACAGCACTTGCTGTTGTCACCACATAGATCATCACTGCAGCCCAGAGCTGCACTGCTGACGCATACGTAGTCTGATCTTCTGGCCCTCAGCTGGCCAATATAGAGAGCAGGTGTGCCCTCTCATGTTATCTACGTGTAGCTTGTATGTCCATATCTTCGTGTGTGTGTGTGTGTGTGTGTGTGTGTGTGTGTGTGTGTGTGTGTGTGTCACAATGGCCAGTGACATCACAACTTTGTCATTGGTTGTTGTCATCAAACAGACCTCACACATTTACAGGGATTTCTCTGCCCTGTTTTTGATTGGACCTGAAAACAATAAGGTTATTTGCTTGTGGTCCTTCAGACCTGACAGAGCTTGGATTCAGACTTGTTCTGAATCTGCTTCATGATGTAGATTTTACATCCTTTTGATCTGTTGTGTTGTGTTTATTTGTTCACAAATGATCCCACGGTCAAATTTGTGCAAGTAACGCAAGGTGAGACTCCACTTTTCTTTTAGTGGGAACAAAGCATACGAACCTGATGAAACATCTGCAGCTTGTTCCAAACACTGCAACATAAACTCAACAGCACATACGTATTACCCTCATAGTAAAATAATATACACTTGATTTGAATCTGCTTGTCATTAATCATTTTGGTTATTTTATGTAGCCACGTAGCCCCTTTTTACAAGATGCACCTTTAGCTTAAGTAGCTGTGGAGCTAAAACTGATCAAATCTGCCAACGACACCGTTGTCATTACAGCCTGCAGAACTGACGGGCGCCGGCTAGAATAAGAAGACAACTACTAGTGTCTACCTCTGTCTGAAGCAGAGGACACTGTTTAACACAGTGTTTGATGCTAATGGTAAATCTGCCACCCATATCACTGTAAACTGCAAATGTGCCATGCAAGAATGACAAGTGTGACAGGTGTGGCAACAGCAGCTAAGGGGGGGGCGAGCTTAGTGAACGGTCACTTATTTCAGTCTTTCTGACAACAAGCACTGGCTCTTCAATGCTGTCTGCGATTATTTCTGTCACTGTGGGAGTCACGTCACAGATAATGAGAGCTCAGAGCTTCCATCAATCTTCCCTTTACCATTGATCCATCTGTAGACGCAACATTCATCAAGGTCTGCATTCAGTCTGTATTTGTATTCAGTTTTGATTTTGATTTCAACATGATTACAAAGGTGTGCAAATACAAAGTGATTCATAAAACGTACTAATGCAGCAGGTCCATCAGAAATTCAATTTCAAGTTCAATTTGGACGTTACAGGAGAGGAGCGACATATTACTGTTTGTTTGTTTGTTTTTATTTCTGTAAAACTTACAGAGGTGGCAAATGAAACTGTGTGAAAATCCTGTTCTCAGTCTGTCATAAACACCCAACAACATTCAGGCCGTGACGCACGTGTCAAATGTGCCTGCACACACACACACACACACACACACATACACACACACTCACAACATCGCATTTCAATTACTGTCAGAAAAACATCATGTACCACTGCATACACAAGACAACAGAATGTTTTGATCAGTTAGCAAAAATGGCAATGGGAGTTTAAAAGAGAAGAGACAAGCAGACACACACACACACACACACCAGAAAACCTGAGACGAATGAACTTCTGTGCTGCTTAAGCAATGGACAAGCTGGAGAAAAAAGCTGAGCATTGAGAGAAAACACAGAGGGCGATTATCACTTTGCTGGGAGTTTAAACATAACCTGTTGTCCTGAATGAGGCCTTAATGCTTACATGACCCCTCTGTTTAAGTTCACACACACACAGGCAGATTAAAACATGCACCTGTTCACCATTAAGCTCTACTTTCTCATTCGATATTCAGCTCAATGCTTTGGTGTGTTCAGGGACACTGAAGGAAATAAAACTTTTTCGTGCGTTACCGTGGAAACTGACTTTCTGTGACAAGACCTCAAAGATGAGGAGGCAGTCAGAAGGCCACGCACTGATCACAATATTAGTTGAAGGTTAGTGTGGTAACATTTCCATGATCTACTTTCCTGCTGCATTACAGGAGTTTGTGTTGCTGCCATAGTTTTTTCATTGTGGAGTGGTTCGTCGCTCTACAGAAAATTAAAGTGTTGTATAACTCTGATAATAAAAACCCTGTCAAAGTTATGCTGCAGTCATCTGGTAGGCAACAATAAGAAAATATTGTGCCCCTCCTCTGGTTTTGAGGGTTTAAAAAAATATTTTCCATTAAAAAACACGTCACAATCTTCACGAACATTGTACGTTTATTATCCTGTGCTGACAGAGTGAAATCCATTCATGTATTTAGATGACAGCATTTGTCTGGGGGTTGCTGCAGCAACATTTTTTATCCCAGAAGGTGAGATGCAGAGAGTATCCCATCATCCGTGCAGGCTTTCTCAGTTTCAAAATACATTTCCGAAACGAACTGTATTTCTTCATGACCCTTGGTTATATCACAGCCGTTTGAATCTCTGTTCAGGTGGAAGGTTTCCTGGGAGCCTCAGGCAGATTCACTTCTGTTGTTGTTAAAGCTCGCACTGAAAATAAAATGTTAGCAGGCTCTTTTTATCAGAGCCTCTGGACTTTAACTGTAATGATGTGCTTCATGGACTGTAATGATGTGCTTCACTTTATCGGTTTAGTCATGAACAGATAAAGTGTCAACATAAAGCAAAAAGCTATTTAGATGTACATCCCAGTATAAAGTCTTTTGTTTATAGAGTGCAAGATTTCTCAACAAATCCTGTATAATATTGTTTTTCTATCCCGTTTTTTTTATGTTTTTTTTCATGCAAAAAAACGTGTGATTGAACTTGTGCGCCATAGCATTTCACAGCTGTTTAATAAAAATGTAATGTGTTCTGACAATGTAAATTTTTTTATCTATTTATTTATTATCTGTACCTCATTGCATTCACACTTTCTCTCTCTCTCTCTCTCTCTCTCTCTCTCTCTCTCTCTCTCTCTCTCTCTCTGCAAACATTGACTAAGGAGGACGTGTTCAGAGGAAGGAGTCAGTCACTACCAACTATATTCATGAGAACTGAACACCAGCATCTCACAGGCCATCTGGATGCTTGCACAGTGCTGTGATTCTTTATTTGGTGCTTGTTTGTCTTACAAAGTCAATCATTTTCCTTCAGCAATGTTAGTGTGTTGAAAGTGCAGTCATGGCAGCTGACTGCCACATGCAAACACGATGGGAGACGGTTTCTGTCTGTGGCTTGACCTCAGATTGTTAAATTTCAGTGCATTATTTTACAATATATAATAAAGAAAGATATATGGTCTGCAAGCACGCTGTGGAAATGACCTAATATGAATTGTAGAACTGTAATCATGCATTTTCCTACAGCCTCTTTCTGTACAAAGTAAATAAGAATTCATTTAACCACTTTAATTAAGAGCTTGTTTGCCTTCTCTTAAACCCACAAAAGCCCAGAGGTCCTCTGGTGTTATAAACCTGCATCCTTCTGATAAGTAGTTTGAATGGATGGATGTTATGTTACTGTTAAAGCCGCAGTGTAAATGCTGGATTCATGCTGAAACAGTAAAAAAAAAAAAAAAATAATTAAAATCAATGTTATCTCAAACACTGAACCTTTTCAAAATGACTACTTGTGTAAATTTTTCAAATCCCTCTCGGTTTATCTAAAGGATTAAATGAATGAAAAGCAAGGTTTTAATTAACTATCATAAATGATGTTTCTATACAACGCATCTGTAAATATCAGCCTTCATAACTTGAGCTGCATTTGAACAAGGTTCAGGTTACTTTATTACCGTAGGTAGATCCCAAACTGCAGCTTCTGTTTGAACAGTGCCTGGTGCTGGTATGAATTCTTTTTTTCCCTTCATAACTATGTTTATTGGCTTTTTTCATTTCATTTTGAATAAATGGAACAAATTTACAAAATGTATCCAGCCCCAATAACACATCCTTGGTAAAAAGAGAAACTTAACAAGCAACAATTGTGAAAATATGAATAAAAATACTTATAAATTGATTACAAATCAGAGTCAGAGGCATACAATAAAGTCATGTCACTCTCACTGGGACACAAATTACAAGCTGCCTTGACGTGATGGTGGCAGCAGCAATCCTTTTCTGATCACAGGCATCTACACAGTAAGATGTAAGAAAGGCACCTGTATCTTACAGAAATGTTCAACTGTGCCTGGACTTACAGAAATGAATTAGTTTACAGCAAAATCTTCGAGGTACATATGCATTAAACACATTTTATCACTTCAATTTGGAAATCAGTTCAAGAAGCTCTTTCCAGAACTATATTCCCCATAAATCCAAACTATGAGATCTACGGCTGAGCTCAGGTTGGAACTCTATTACTCCACACTCCCTCAGATTTTATCAGATGTCCGTTGTTTAATAAATGCCGGAAGTCTTTGTTGTGAAGACGTTTGGGTGCTTACTGATCCCTGGACTCTTCCGCCAGTTTTTGCTCAAAATCACATTTTATTGTTCCAGTGTAATTTGCGGTGCATCTGATCTCTGTGCATGAATGCCTCTAAGCACGGAAGACATTCAACAGAACAGATATCTGTTGGCGTTACTGGTGTAGCCAGCGAAAACAAAACTAAACTACTGAAAGAAAAGCAAATAGACGTTGTTGTTGTTGTTGTTGTTGTTGTTGTTGTTGCTCTCATGCTGCCACAGCCCTGAGGTAGCCCCTTAAGGCTCCTTGTGACTACCTAAGGAAGTTGAATGAGAAAGCAAATGGACACTTGGTGTAGAACCTGTGACCATCTGTCATAATGGTTTTCCTATTTCCATCACGCTCATGATAGCCTCTTTAACCCCCCCACACAAAGGCAAGATCACAGGGTTGTTCCTCAGATTCCCATCAAACACACGTCAGCCATGAAATTAAATCCTGCCATCACATGGCGGGATGCGTCTCAAACGTGCGCGGGGATAAAAAGAAACCTTGTGTGTTGATGTCAGACACGCCAGCTTGAATGCACATATTCACAGCAGACTGTTGCAACATCATATCAAACCCTAAAAAGATGAAACAAGGAGCGGAGGGTGCTACAACAAAGACATGTCAAAGAGTTGTGACTGCGACTGACCCTCAGAGGAAATGAAGGACATTATTGCTGTTTTCTCTCATTCAGCTGAATCCCCCTTTGGTTTAATATATACTAACTAATACATGTGTGAGATCCAGTCTATGAAAGTGTTCACAGGGAGGTCGGCTGAAATTAGCATCTCCATCACCACCATCACCAAAACACAATCTCCCTGCAGCTGGTGGTTGAAGGTTGGCACCCCTGCTTGCAGAGTGGCCCAACTCCCTACTACATACTCACTGTAAGCAGTAAGCACATAGTGTGTTCACACTGCACGCAAAATGAAGTGCACTCAACCCAGACAGAACCCAAACTAAATACAGCGGACTTCTGAGTGTGCTGTTGATGGATGCTTTACTCCCACTGTGCTGCTCACAGCTGGAAGGAATAAATTGTGGGCGTCGAGGAAAGATCGTGGAAACAAAGATTCATAGTCAATCCAAGGAGAGACTCTGTCTGTGAAGTTTAACTTGCAGTTTAACCTTCCAAAGTCACAGTGTCAAATACGTTTGTGTACTATCTGCTAGAACAGAATACAGTGACGATTAGTAAGTAGTATACTGTGTGGAATTAGTGTGTAGGATGGATTTGGGTCACAGCTGTAACCTAAGATGCTCTGGGCTCCACATTGCATTTGAGAAGTGGTGCAGTGATGCTTTAGCCTCACCGGGAGAACAAATAAAATGTTGCCGGTAATGATGGCAAAACGAGGCTTTCCTGAAGCAATGAGCCTCCGCAACCATTAGCATATCCAAAAGATTCATTACACAAAGCCTCATTTAACACAGTGTTCACTGTTAGAAACTGAAGCGTCTTCACTGTGTTTGGAGAACATCCTCTTACATCAGGCAGAGGAGGCTGATGTCCACAAAAATGCAAAGACAGGAGTAAACATGTTTGTTTTCTTCTCTATTAAAAAACGCTGGTAATCGTTGATGTGCAGCTCTAACAAACCTCCGACGGTGTTACACGCAGTGGTCCAACGTGCTGTGCAGCAGGAGCCACAGGTTTTACTTAATATCTCTTTTATTGCAGTCACATATCACAACAATTCACAAACAGAAGAAAATGGAAAACATAGTTGTACAAAGAAGTATTTAAAAGCACAGCAACAGTTGGTTTTGGTCTTTTTGTGAGACAACAAATAAAGCCCATTTTCAGAAATATTATTTTGGCTTGTGTAACATAATGGCAGCTGATGTAAAAAAAAAAGTGTATTTGCCATGTTTGTGTTAGGTGTCCGGTGTAAACAGTGTTGTTCTGTTGTTCTGTTTGCAGATTCAGGTTTTATAATATCCATTATTCTCTGCTTCACTTTGACAAGTGTCTCCACCAGAACGATCAGTATTCTGTCAGAGGATACAGGTGAATGTATTGAATGCTGTTCCCCTCGGGGAGATCCCCAGTGATCCAAGCAGCAGTGCATGTATTTGGGGAAGGCTACTGAATATCACATCATACTGAGAAAAGTGATACATAAAACCAGATTAGCCACCAGCGTATTGCAATAAGAACACACCAGGGAAGAGCCGAGGCAGCATAGTGAGTGAGAGCAAAAGCTTGTCAGAGTGTAAATCATCATCTCATTGATTTTATTGGGCCTTGTTAGCTGAACCTGATTGCCGACGTGACTGCTCTGCCAGAACTAACACGTGTGCCTCAGAGCTGTTAAGAAGTTCTATTTATCATGTTTGAAATAGAAGCTTATGTTCATCTTTTGCTTGCAGTGACTGTTTCCCCCGGATTTGCCAGACAGAAGGCCTGAAACTAAATGTAAACATTAGATGTAAAACGGCATTGGGGAATGACACCTGTGTACTCATAAAACCAATATACCTCAGCAGGAGAGGCTGTGAAAGAAAAAAAGTACGATTTAAAACAGGCCGTGGTGTTTCTGTGTGGAGCCGTCTCCCTGGTGCCTGCGTGGGCTCTCTCCACTGACTTCGTCCCACAATCCAAAGACATGCTGGTTAGTTTATTTAATAACTCTATATTGCTTGTAGGTGTGACTGTAAAGCGTGAATAGTTGACTGTCTCCAAGTGTCAGCCCTGTGACTGTCCAGGGTGTACCCGCCTCTCGCCCACTGTCAGCTGGGATGGGCTCCAGCCCCCACGACCCTCTGAGGATAAACGCAGTGGGTATAGATGATGGCTGGATGGATTACATCTTATAATAACAGTACAACAGTTAGGAATTTTATTGTTCACATTGTGGAAAACTGCTTTTGGCTTCACCTGATGGTGTTTAAAACAAAACAGGGAACTGATGAAGACACAGTATCTACATCCACACACAGACACCTGCTGTACACATTCATGAGGGACTCTTATTTGTCTCTATCGCCTCCCTGAGGGTAAAGCTCAAAGTGCAAATAGTGCAAAGGGTGGGAAGGATCTGAAAAGCTTCCCGCTTTATATTTATTTCATATTTGTCATTCTGTTGCATCTGGAGCTTTTCAATATTTTTACCAGCTACTGTTCTCTGCAATTTCAGTTCATTCCTGATTTCCTTCCCACACGACCGAGTTGAAGAATAAATTATTTCCACCACATTCTTCTACTCCATTTCCAGAGTTTTTTTTTCATATCATTTAACTTCCTGAGTAGAAACAATCTCTGTGTGGCTTTCATAACAATGTAGTCCGTATTCTCTGTGCAGTTCAGTCAGGTTTCCAAGATGGTTAAAGTTGCAACATCAGTACATGATGTTTAGTTTGTATATGCAAAGTGGAGGGGGTGAAGAAAACTGTTGATGTGCAGTTGGCCTAAACTGTATTAATTATGATTATGTATTTATTTAAAAGATGTGCGACTCAGTTAAAGTTGCTTAAATGGACATGAGACAGATCATTTTGGAAAAAGTAAAGATGTGGTGTCCTCTGCTGGTGAAGGTTTAGCATTACAGTCAATGCAATTGAATAATGGCTAATTACTGTATGGGAACAGAACATGCTGTCTCTGTACTAGATTATGAAAAAGCCCTCACATCTTAATCATCACACGCACTTTTTTGTTTTCATACTAACATTTGTACATCCATTCACAGATTTTATTTCTTACTTGTTTACACATATTCCACCACGTGTACTGTCCATGACCAAGTGCAAATGTAAGAATTTGGTATGTTATAAAATAATGCAAATAATGTTCAGAGCTGAATCAAAGTCACTCCCAGACTGTATATTTTAGCCTTAACCCATTTTGTCACTACTTTAATATTTAGACTGTTGGTTTTATTTCTACTGTTTATATTGTTTTTACGTACTGGATTATGTGTCTACTAGTACTACATTCAAATTATTAAAAAAGCACTTAGAGCTTACTGCAGTTTTAACCTTGAGCCGTCTAGATAGCAAAGCTCTCTCTCTGTGTGTGTGTGTGTGTGTGTGTGTGTGTGTGTAGTGCCAATTAGAAGTATGTTGGGAGACATGCGGCCAAGCAGTTTTGTTTTTCTGTTGGTTTTCACTGCAAGGAGGATGGGAAATTCCTGAGGGACAGAAACTGCTCATATTGCATGTTTAGAGACTGCCCTGTCTGTGTGTACACAATATAAGAAACTTCACAGATATGTTCATTTAGAGGAGAAATCTACACGTTAATGCATTATATATATATATATATATTACAATAAACGTTTAATTTGTATTCTTTTCAAATTAGCTGAGCAACACAGTGTTCACAAGTACCCTTTGGAGTAAAAGTGCCCTTGTTTGTGAATCACTGCAGTACCTGTGCAGGCTGCAGGAGCGTCAGGAGGCTGACGTATTGACGTATTGACGTAATGTCTCATTTCCGGTTGCTGGTGCTTCTGTGCTACTGGTGGCAAACTTCACTGCTGTAGCTAAACCCAGTTAATTCTGATATTTTCTTCACTAAAGTGGCTAATTACTCGCTATACATTTGAGCGTACACTTGTTCTGTTTAAGCACATTTAATTCTCTCATGTTAGCCACTTTCCGCTAATCCCACCGTTGTTTACACGCTAGTTAGCTAACTAGCTTGTTACTGTAGTTTAGCTTTTAGCTCAGATGGCAAAGGCTTCTCTCTCCTGCTCGGTGTGTCACATGTTTAGTTATTCCTCTGCCTCCTTTAGTGTTAATGGTACGTGTAGCAGATGTAGTTTATTTACATAGCTGGAGCTAGCCGGTGCGAGCCGACCACAGGTAGCTTCAGCTAGCCGTGGACACTCCCGAGCGACACCTGTCGGCCAGGGAGGCTGGATGACTGGAAGCAGAACCATATAACTTCCAACAGGTTGTCTGTCGCTGAGAGACCAGCTCTGATTATCGGCAGCCCTATTTTGCAAAACGTCAATAGTCAAATGCCTCCCAGGAGGGTTGTCGAGCTAATGATGTGGGTAACTGGGGGCCTTTCTGGAAAAGACCTGGTCTCATCTAGAAGTCTGTCCGGGTTTATTAGCGGCCCAAAGCCACGACAACTCAAGTTGTTAAAGGTGAACAGAAGATTTACACATAAAAACAAAATAAAAAGTAAACCAGAGGAGGATAGCTCCATTTATAACAAATTACAATAAACACTGAGTACTACTGTATGTTCTTCCTCCAGATGCCCACCTGGACCCTGGACCCTGGTCCTGGTCCTGGTCCTGCTCCAGGTTTCTCCCTGTTTTCTTGCCACTGCCTCCTGGTGCTGCTCCTGGGGGGGCTGCTGGGTCTGAGTGGACCTGCTCTGTATGAAGACCTCAGTTGTGACATGGAGCTGTGTGGATGAAACGGATCTGAGTTCTAACTGAGCGGTGTTTCCCTTTAAAAAATCCCACGTAACGTGACGCAGACGCTTTCATCTATATACCCTTGTGCCTACCCTCACGCGGCAGCCATCCAGCGTACCTCCTGCATCCCCCTGGGCCAGCCCCTCTCCTCCCCCTCTCTCCTCCCCTCCTCCCCGGGTGTGTGAGCCAGGATCACCGCTCCGTCCAGCGGAGCTCTCGGCGAAGAACCGCAGGGAAACGATACAAACCGGGGCGATGGAGCAGCGAAAGGACTGACGGCGACACGGGAAAGAGGGCACAGGTAAGCGAGGCCCGGGTGTGTCATTGATCTCATCAGTGCCATCTGGCCGCGGCAGAGCTGTCGTTTTGCGGAGGATGCGCCCGTGGAGTGGAGAGAGTGCGGTGCGCATCAAGGACAAGACATCTTTCATGAACAGAGTGCCCGTGCAGGAGATGTGTGCATTGTGCATTTGAAGCTGCGCTGTTTCCTGCTGGCTCTGTTTGTTTTGGCGCAGCGGACGGAGGGATGCTGCGCAGTGCGCTCCGGCAGATGTTTGCGCTTCTTGTCATCCTGTGCGCACCGTGTTTGAGCGTGTAACTCCGCGGGGCCTGCGGTCGACAGATACATGTTGTCCACCGGTGTCAGCGTCACAACAGCCTACATATGTATCGCACTGGTTTTAGTGAATTGAAACGTCCTCCGCTGCTTCCCCGGCTCTGCGCGGAGACACAGCTCACTGGGTCTCAGACCTAAAGGAAGTGACATCCATGTTTGTAGGCAAGCAAAGTCGTGACAGGTTGCCTGGCGCTGCTGTTTGACCTTGCAGCATTTCTGTTTTCCAGAAACGCACCACGTCCCACCTGACCGACAACAGAGGCACAGCTCTTTTTTGTATGGCTTTCAAATGTTGCATTGAATTACTGTAATTATATCAGCGCTTTAACCAATTTCAAGGAGGCAGCAGTGGGTTAGCTCAGTGTTCATTGAATTCTCTGCCATTTCTTTCCCACATCTTTAAACTAAAAGCCTTTTTCTTAATGTAACAGCCAGGAATGAATGGATACAGTGTAGATTTTTCTTCAGATAACCGTGGCACAAAAACACGTGATTCAGATCACTAATTCTGACTGAGGGTCTTATGATATATGTCTCCTGTACCCAAAAAGGTTCAAATATTGTCAGAATTAAGCATTTGAATACAGCAAAATGCACCACATACACAGTGGGCCCCAGGGCAGTAAAAGGCCCCTCACTCAAAGAGATGTTTTGTGGTTGTTTTGAGACTCTTTGTAGTCGTATTCTGACCCCCGTGGCTCCCCGTAGGCCTGTTCAGTGGTCCTTCCATGCACTTGAACCTTTATTTATTCATGAGTCTGAAATGCAAGCGTGAGGAGAACAGCAACGAACGTGCTTCCACCACAGAGACAGAGCTCTGTGTTGTTTGCTGTCCTTTGGTACAGGTCACTTTTGCCCTTTGCAGCATGGCCATCTTGTCAGCAGCAGACTCCTCCACCCTGCCCCTCAGCATCCTCAGCCAATCGCAGCTCTCCTGCTCACGTTCCACACGCACAAGTGGCGGACTGACCGTCGCCATGGTGACTTGGCAGTCATTTTCACAGCATGGTGTTTGATCAGATGCACCCGTGGTGGGAAAATCTTTCGTTCTGCCTTTTTTCTCCTGTGATAATTATAACCACAAACAGAATGATTGATCCTGAAGAGTGTAACCCGGCAGCAGAAGTCTCACAGGACTGTGTGCAAAAGTTCATTTCAGTTCGTTTTTTGTGCAAAGTCTCCTGATTGTTGTTGTTTCATTTCTGCACAGCTTGTAGCTATCTCGTCTGGACTACGGTGCTGATCTCACCATTTAACTCCATGGCTGCTCTCGCTGCAGGGGAGGGAACTGCATTTCCATTTCAGCGGTTTTAGCCTGTACGAGTGGCAAACAGTATCTCAGTTGTTTGCACTATATGTTAATTGGATGGTGCTACTGCAACAAGGAAAGTGTGGATGCAGCAGACATTTGAAAATATCAGTAAGTGACAGTGGTTCTCAAACATTTTGACTTTTAAAGAGAAGCAGTGTCTATTCATGACCTCTTGTCTCAGGTTGTATGTGTGTTGTGAGCAGGTCATTCAGAGAGTGACGTTCCATTCGCAGTCTTTTTAATTTGAGAAGTTTGTTGAGCACTGAGTAGGTCAAACTATACATTTTTACAGTTATATATATATATATATTGTAAATATATATACAGCTAGTCGTTAACTGAGCAGGTAGTGTACAGTGCACTTTTTCCACTGAAAATAGCAGCCGGCTGCAGCTGAAAATGCTCTTTAAGATCCCTTGAAACAGTAAAGTGGTGTACTGTGGGTATAAAGGTCCGTAGAGTGACTCCTTTCACATACAAGTAGTCATGTGATCCATTGTTTACGTGAAAGTATTGGTTATAGCCGCTTTAAACATTTGTTACATTTAAACTCCACATCTCTCTGTTTTATTTGGGACACTATTTGTATATTGAGTGTGATGTAAAAGGGGCTCATAATGACCCATTATCACCCGACTCTAGCTCCCCTCTGCTCTACAGAGCTTTTTAGCATCTTTGAGTTCGTTGTTTTGGTTTTACTGTCCACAACTTTGCTGTTTTGATGCAGTTTTGCCATTTTCATCAACCCCAACGGTTTCCAGCAAAAAAGGTTCTGATAAACCCACTGAATAATACCCAACCAGCACCAAACAGACAGACAGTCAAAGCTAGCAACTAGCTGGGGAACATAGTGGAGCATTTAGCAGCAAAAGAGACATGTTTTTTTCTCAGGAATTGGTAGAGACCAAAACGGAGCTAAAAGAGAGGGAATATTGGACTTACATTCATCCAATGGAAAAAAAAAAGGACTGTAAATGCTAATATTGCTCAGTGTCTGCTGGATGTGTAAATAGGCTGTTTCCTAACATGTTCTTCATATGATAAGAAGGATTTATTTAAAAAAAAAGATGAAGTGCTGTCTTAGTCTCTCAGTGCATCTTCATCCTGAATGAAGCCTGATGTAGACAGAGAGTGATGAAGATGAATGTGTGCAGTCTTCAGTCTCCTCCCACATGGTATTAATGGTATTGTGGTATTGATTTTCTGTTTCTATCAGTGCGCTGTGCATGTCTTGCCTCTAAGAAAAATAGTTCACAGACTATTACAGTAATCACTTAGGCCTCAGCGCTCTGGCACGCTTTCAATCGCTCACTAAGGACAAACCCGTCCGTGGTGAAAGATATTTTGAGCATTTGACCTGATTAAACGCAGATAGTGCTTCAGAAGTTAAACTAACGCCATGTGCTTTTTAGCCAGAACGTGCAGCCAAATGAGGGTAAATCTTAAAGTCCAGTGAGAAAACTGTGAAAGAAACCCTTTGCTGGGCTTAGTGTCAAACATGACAATAACAAAATCTAGACCTAAACCCTGGTTAATAATTGATGTTTAAGTTTAAGTATAAATTGCTATATCAGATCACCTCTCCCTTTTCCCCTTCACTCTCTGGGTTGATTGATGGTCCAGTAAGAGCTGAGCTGTAGCTTTATTGCTGTGCTCTGCTGGATCGAAGCTAAGCAAGTCTGCAGCTGCTGCAGCAGCAGCAGGGTGACTCTGCAGGATTGGCCTGATCAGTGTACACTGTGAAAGTGAAAGTCACTGCTTGTGCTCTATACTAAACATTATTTTCAGCCTGTGTTCACTACCCTGCTTCACACTAATGCACTTTCATTCTTGGACTACACAGAGTAAGAGAGGCTGGAAGGAAAGTGTACCCTCTAATTGTGTTGCTGTCTGATCTTGTGGTCTGTTTTCCATTAGAAGTGTAGCCATTTTGGTGGCTTTAACAATTGGAAGAGTAGTTCACCGCAGCGTCTCTATACTTGTATGCAGGCATCTGTCAGAGTGGGGACTGAGTGTGTTTTATGTGCTTTAACAGGAGTTCTTTATCATGCTTACTGTGGTTTTGCTTGCTTGACAAATGTGCAAACACAACATGCATAAACAAGAGCTGAACAGCAGCTACTTGTGTGGATGGAGAGGGTCAAGCAAATCCTAACTAGCTAACATTCGCAGCAGTGCTATCTGCGTCTCTATCTGTGTAGCTCACGATTGTTCTGATATTCCCGGTGGTTAGTAATGTCACTTTAGCTTGAGTTTACAGGCAGTGGTGGAAGAAGTATTCAGATCCTTTACTTTGATACAAGTACTAATACCACACTGTAGAAATACTCCACTACAAGTCCTGCAATGTTCATATTTTAGTATTATCAGCAAAATGTGATTAAGTATGCAAAGTAAAAGTACTCATTGGGCAGAAAATTGTCCATGTCAGTGTTTACACATTATATAATTTTTCTGAATTAAAAAGATTACTGCTGCATTTTTTTGCTGTAGATTTTGAAAGTTGAGCAAATTTTAAGTACTTTTATACTGTTGGGTTGTTCTTTTTTTATCTTCAGCAATACATCGTATTTTGTAAGAAAAGATAAAGATCCTTGAACATATTTTCTTAAGTGCAGAGTCTGCGGTCACTACCACAAACACTGAAAAGCTTGTGAGAGTGGACACAATAGGCCTTTTCACAGAGAAAACTCTGACACGTCACAGTAGGAAAAGCATGTGTAAATAATAAAATGAAGGATGGATGGATGAAGGGATGCTTCAGTTTTAGGGTCCTGGTAGAACAAAGCCATCATTAATGTTTGTGTTTTTACTATGACAAGTCAAAATGTCTGCAGGGGAAAGTATTATATATATATTATATATTTTACATTTTGCATTGGCTGATGGTTCTTTCTTACCACAAGAGGAAGAAGGCATATTTTCAACCACAGAACATCTCATAATCAAACGCAGCAGATGCATCTTTCATCTGTAATTACCTGACGTCTGTGATAATGTGAAACACAGACGTCCCAGGTGTCCTGTTTTCGTCCTTTTAGAATTGCCAGACTACAGGGACCAAACCTGGCTACAGCTAACAAACAAACATGGTCACCAACCTTTTTTTTCTTTTTGTATTATTGTTATGCTCCGCAGCTTTTTCCATTCATTTTAATGATCTAATTTCTTAAGTGTAAAACCTGCACTTGAGGAAATAATTCTTGCTTGGATTTCCTTAATTAATGAGACTAGTATCCGAATTATGAGATACCTCAATAAAAATACTATCTATATTACTTAAAGATTTAAACAGTAAATGAGTGCTTCTCTTTTATGATTCATGAGGTATCTCGATTCAGAAAAACAAAGCAGAGCAAACTGAATGCATTACATTTCACATAAACTGTTCACACACCAGATATGAGCTAACCAAACTAGACAAGAACATTTATGATAGATAGATAGATGTACTTTATTGATCCTGTGAGGGAAACAGCAAATCAACATCAAACAATCAAATCTAAATCTAAAATGAGCAGAATTGCACAACAGTCTCAACAATAATAAAAAAGACAATGTCAGCTCCAGCTTTCACCTCATCTTGTTTTTGCACAATTGTGAGTATTTATAGCATCTGGAGAGCACCACAAACCACACTTTTGTGCTTCCCAGGGGCACTTGATAGAAAGTGTTGACCGTGCAGATAAGAAAGTGAGTCATCATCATCAAGTATCCTCGGAGCCTTGGAGAGATGCAGTGCTGCATTCAGCAGACAGATGGAAGTTTCTTATGGAGTCTGAGACATTGTGTAGAGGAATAGAAATGCCACTTGCTTGTTTGTAGTACCAGCATGCTTTACAAACCTTTGTTAGATCAGGGGACACGTTGGAGGTCCCCACGGCGCTGCTGATCAAGTTTATTGACAGAGTTATGGAATAGTACAATATTAGAGTGACATTTCTGAGTTGTCTTCTGTTACGATAAACTGTAAACATCGAATGGTGACAGCAGATAGTCGGCTGGGTACACCATGACAGGGTGCTGATGTACAACTCAGTCCAGCAACCTGAGTCGGCACAATGTTAACCTCTGCGTGACATAACATGAACATGAACTTAGAGGCACAAAGCAGGTAAAACCAGAGGGTATTTGGATGAGCAACTCCAAACACACAAAGCCGTCCATACACACTCAGAGATGAATGGGTCTCCAGGATGAACAGCAGGGACTCAGTGTAGCAGACCCCGGGGCCGTTTGACACTGTAAAGCTCTGTTTGCCAGTTTGTCAGATGGGAATGTGCAGCGCAGACCCTCGAGCGTAGCTGGTGTGAGTCACACTTTCCCACACACACACACATACGCACCCTCCCGTCCTCACCTATGTGATGCAAGTTGTGAGTTGCATTACCACTGCAGTCTGCGTGGACGAGGAGGGGAGTTTTCCTACGCTTTGTTATAATATTTGTGCTCTCAAGGCAAGTCTCTGTTTTATATGGACTTGGATGCAAAACCAGGCATTAACGTTGCAGACCATTTGTTTTAGATATACAGAGATTAGTCAAGGTCATGTGATCATAGATAGCAAGGACGCGTCTTTCATAAGAGAGACTGCAGTGTCTTCTCTGCTGCAAACACATGTCCTTCCACACCCGTGTGTCCAGATTATCACACTTTACAAAATGGTGCTGTCCGTCTTCTATTTATCTACCATCTATCTCATCTGCTCCTACTCCTCCTGTCCGTCTCCACTTCCTCACCTTCACAAGGTCCCTGACACGTACCGCTTCCTCCTTTCATCTCATTGGCTTTCCTCTCTGCTCCGCTGCTTTTCCCCACTTTCACCCCCAAAACCCTCTTTCTACCCTCTCCCACCCCCTTATCTCTTTCGTCTACTTGCTCCGTGTTTCTGTCTCATCAACACAGAAGCAGCTTGCGTGTCGGCCTCACTCCGGCTGTTTGTGGCTGGTGGTGATGTTACGTAACAGGCCTAACTTAATAAATCCTGTATGATGTGCTGTGATGTGGTTTGATGTGCTGTGACAGTGTCCAGAGCTGGAGAACGTGCTGTCCCCCGGGCGGCCTACGTCAATGTGTACAGTAAAATAAGAAATCCAATAATATTATATTATTAATATCCTGTTTTTCCATGCCATGCTAATTTAATTTGTATTTGATCAGCTAAGACATATACATGATGTTCCCTGTTGCTCTGATCAAATTGAAATAATGGCTGCAGGTTTGTCAATATTCATCCCCCATCTCCCTTTTTCCTCTTCATCTCATTGATTCATTCAGTCCTTGATCGTGACTCTTTAGTCAGTTTGTTACATAATCTTATTATAGGCTGATTAAGCAGATTAATCATTTATTGAAACTAAAAGACATTAATTAAATGGGATTTGGAGGCATTAGGCCATTTTCTGTCTGGATTTAACTTGGTGGGAAACACAAGCTGGGATGAATGAAAAGTACAGAACTCAAACCTGCAAGTTCATGTGCACATTCATGTGTGTTTGTTTCCACATGCATATTAATGCATTTAGAAATGGTTCAAGTTTTATCAAAACAGTGGTTTTTTGCATTAAAAGCACAGTGAGTCTTGACACACTCACTGCCTGGTCAGTGTTACATTTGTTGCCTTTTATCTATTTATAATTAGATTCAACACAAATATGCATTAGATTTTGGGGCCCAGAAACATCATATTTTTTCAAACTGTAGAAAAGTTTCTCCCCATGACAGAAAAAGTCAGTTATTGAGTCAGTGCGTTGAATTATCATCTGTCCCCTTCAAGTTTCCCTTTTTATAGTTTATATCAGAACTTTTACACTTTTGTAATATGCATCAGTCATCGTGTTTGTTCGTTGTATCCTGGCATTTATAGCAACAATTTAGATGTGATGGTAAAGGCTTCGAGAGTCTAACAGGATTTGAATGAGTCACCTGTTATTGAAGTGAGAATATAAGACTTTATTTCCATGAATCCATCTACAATAGGGCCTCCCTCTCTGACTGCAGTGGCTGAGTTTGGAGTCAGTCATGGCTGACAGAGACAACACAGCAGGAACATGACTTACAGCAGGCGCCTCAAGAGCTGTGTGATGTATTATTGATCCTCTTTCCCTCTCCATGTGCTTTTTCCTTCTCTCTCTGACTCTCAACGTCCCAATTTGAGTTTGGCCTTCCCGGTGACATAACGCGGCACAGAGCTTTGTTAGGTCACAGAGAGGGGAGCATGATTCAAGATGTATCAGATGCTCTGTCCTCGTCTCTCTGTGTCCACACAGCCGTGTGAGGTAGATGTGAGCTCTCACATGAGACCACACACACACACACACACACAAACACAAACACTCACCATACAACACAAACACACAGATATTTGTCATCACATGCAGATTCAGATGCAGATGTCACTTCCCTTTGCTCACTTCTGCCAGTCTCAGCGTGGCATTTGGCCTGAGACGATACAGATGAGTGATGATTGGTTAGTTGGCCCTCATTGCTGGGAGGTGATTGGCTGCTGTCTTTGCCAGCTGAGTGTCAGCTTGAGTCAGCAGCACCGCGCTGCATGATGAGGCACCCAGAGCCGAATGCAGAGGCAGAATGCAGAGGCAGTCAGCAAAACTCATTCCTCAAACTCTGTGTGTGTGTGTGTGTGTTTTCTGTACATGCAGTCCCTCACTGGTCATGTCTGTGTTTCCCTCCAGGCTCTCGGTGTTGAACTGAAGAACAGAGAGACAAAGGGAGGACAGAAGAAGCTAAAAGGTGCAGAAGAGGCTGTGCGGCCCCATGTCTGCCCCTGCTCCAGCTAATCGGAGGTCTGGGTTGGGCTCTCGCCGGTAGGTAGCCAGTGAGGACCTGTGATATGTTTTTATGTCAGTGTTCACTTGTGATATTTGGCATATTCACTGCAATTGAAGATAGCCACATATGAAAAGAATGTAGGAGACAAGTTGCTCTAGGGAAGAAAAGTTTGAACCTCCATTATTGTACATTGCAGTGTGATGGGACAAGGGCCTGTATTCATCAAGTGTCTTAGAGTAGAAAAGGCTCTGTACACATAAACCCTATCCATGAAATGTTGATATTCTCTGACAGAAAACTATAAAACATCTTTATTTCTGCTTTGCAGCTGAGAGTTTGTAAAACACTTACCTGTGTGTTTGTGATCTCAGGATGTGATGATCCTGAGCCGCTTGATAAGTACAGGCTCAGATGTCTCTTCCAGCACCACAGGCCCAGGTGGAGCATCACAGATGCCCCAAGTTTATTAATACATTCTACCTTTTTATACACATTTTCTACAATGTCTCTCCCTTTACTCAGCTGGCTTTATTAATGTTTCAGAAAGTATTTACTAAATCAGATATTCAGTTATTTACCATTTATAGGAACAAAACATGTTATTAACATGAAAAATTACAGATGTTTTGCTGTAGACTTTGATTCTTGATATTAATGACATATTAAAAGCAGACGTCTTGACTTATTAGTGAAAAACTCCACAGCCAGAGAGATTTTTCACCACCTGGCAACCCAAAAACTAAAGGCGTATAACTCATATATAAAGCATTACTAGTCTTATTTTAACTTGATTTAAATATTGATTTACAACATAATAAAAGGTCACACATTAGAAAGTAGTATCCACAACTTTGACTCATCTCTGTGTCTGTTGCAGTCACGGTTGTTCCAGCATTGCACCCCTGTTTGTTTCTGTACTGTTTTCACTGAGCTCTAATGATCCTGATGGAGGAGCTGTGGTATTACTGACACGCTGAAGCAGTCAGCCGCTTCCTGCACACTGACCAGTGAACCTGGACATTGAGTGTATTGATGTGTTTTCTCCTACAGCTGTTTACTGGACGCAGGTTAAAGGTTAAGGCTGTCTGCAGGGACCAGTGATGACTTTGTTCACATCCATTAAGCCATTTAGGCTCCGACCTTAATGTTCTCACTCTGCAATGCAAATGCTGCAATAATGTTGCATACAGAATGTAGGTTTTATACCTAATGTACATTATTGTTGGGCATTGATTTACTACAGAGTCCTGTTTTACACAGTTACTACTTAAATACTATGGAGAGCCTATTTGGTGTTATTGGCTGGTTGAGCTGATGAATCACAATCTAATTAGTTCTACTACATATTGCCAAAAATCACTTATAATAACTGTGTGTCAAGTTATTTCAAGTATTTATATCGGTAGTCTCATCCTGATGTTGAAAGCAATATGTTAATATGTGCCACAGACCGATAAATGCACTCCTGACCTGAAGCCACATCGTGTGGTTTTGTTGGTATGGTAATGTGCAGCTACAGACGGTTCCATCTGTAGCTGTGGTGTCCTCCTCTCTCTCGTCTTTTCCTCAGATTCAACCCTCTGAAGGTGCTGCAGCCCAAACGCCGCTTGCAGCAAATACTGGCGTCCTCGCCCGTCCCGGTGCCCAAGCCGGGGTCGGGGTCGGGGTCGGGGACGGGGACGGCTGTGCAAGGGGCCACGGCGCCGGTGGCCATTCCTGTGCCGGCGCCCCCTGCGTGAGACTCACTTCAGTAACAGTCTCAGAAAGCATGCGCCGTAGCTGTAGCTCTGGCATGCACTGTAGCCACTGGAACAAGACCAACAACAGGAAACTTATATACTACCTGTCTGAATTAGACACAGTTTTCCCTCCAATCTCCAATCTTTAATCAACAATAAAACAACACTGAGATCCCAACAAAAGCTCTCAGTGCTCATATTCAGCTTAGAAGTTGGCATCAACAACAGCAAACAGCACAGACGTGTGTTTGTGTTGTTGTGTTCCATCACTTATGTGTCTATTGATGTCCTGGCACAGAAACCCTGATGCACTTGCACACCACTGATGTAAGTACATCAGTAGAGTCAGTAGGTCCATTTGTACAATAGAAATGGAGGGTTTAGAACACCATTTGGTCCTGCTTCCATGTCATTTTTGTAGCATGAAGTTGTGTTTAGCGGCTAAATGCACGGTAGAAATAGTGCTAACGCTGTGCTGTGGAAGCATACTGTGATCACAAGTGATCACTGGTTCACCACAACCGCTCAATCAACAGCACCATGTTCCAGTTGAGTTCAACAACAGAGAGTTGGTGAGACACCGACGTTGCCTTCTGGTTTATTTTTACGGTTTATCTTAAATTATTTCAGCTTCTTGAGCAAGGTCTCAGTCTCTACCAGACACAAACCACGGCATAAAGGAATATTTCTGTGCTGCACCCACTCACTCTAACCAACACTCAGCTCCAACAGCCGACCTGCGACTGCCTCCACCAGACTGTCACCCACCACCCACAGTCCAGACCCAGGTTCCATCCCAGCAGACGGATGGGATAGACTGTCAAACCTGAAACACTATTGTACTGTGTACCCTCTCGAGGCTTACTGCTTCAGCTGCTTCCCCACTGCCTGTTTTTGTTCCGTCTTGGCTTTTGTCATATATTGATCTTCGAAGAACTACTGAGTAGTCAATATCTGGCCTCCTCCCTTATTGTATCACACAGAACACGTTCACTCAGCACAGCTCTCACTAGAAACTTGGGAAAGTTGTGTTAGTGTGACACTTGCAAACCATCTCCAGTGAGTTATTAAACATACCTGGTTTAACCATTTGATTGGAATTATGCTTCCAGGAGGTTGCTGTTGCTCTAACATGCATTTACAACCTCTGACTTAATGTAGCTTTTGCTGAACAGCCCCAAGTGGAGAAAAGTCAAGAAGTCACAAAACTGTCTCAGGAACAGCTATATCTAGACAAAGTTTGCTAGCATTAGTCCCCATACACTACTGGTCAGACCTGACCATGTGATGCAGTAGCAGCAAACACCCTGAGTGTATTGAATTGAGCATCAGTGCATTTAATGCTTATCAATTCAACTTTTCAGTTGTAAGATTGAGTTGAGAATGTTTTCTTTTAAAAGTTGCCTGGTGTCACTTAAAGTTGTATTAAGTATAGTAAATATAAAGCATAAAGACGCTGAGTTGGGTGCAACACTGTGTCCACGTTTTGGATTTCAGCGTGGTGGCGTGGAGTTATCGTGTCCTGTGTGAAAATCCCTCACGGCTGCTCTGATAGGTCCTGCTTGTTCCCTCCTCCCTCTGTAGAAGCCACTGATTGGGCAACAGTCATGTGCTTTTTAAAATAGCAGGTCATTGCAACATTCAGTATGGGCCACAAAATAGTTGCTCATCACAGATCCCCCGTCCGTTTCCTGGCTACCACTGATGAATCTGTACTGTGATATCCAACAGCTTTTTTTCTTTAGCAGGATAGTAGCAATGGTTCAAGGTGAAAATATGTGTTTATTGTACTTTTTTTCAACATTATTATTTTATTGATATATGTTGTGGTTTTACATGGTCTCAAAGGTGATTTTTGCAAATGTGTTTATTGTCTGACATATATTAGTTTAAAGGTGTAGTTTGGCATTCAGGGAAAATGCTTATTTGCTTTCTTGCCAAGAGTTAGATGAGAAGATCAATACCACTAGTTGTTAAATATGAAGCTAGAGTCAGCGGGCAGTTAGCTTAGCTTAGCATAAAGACTGGAAGCAGGAGTAAACAGCTAGCCTGGCTCATTTAAAAGCTCAAAAACCCATATACCAGCCACCTCTAAAGCTCTGTAATGAACATGTGTTTCATGTGTACACTAACAGACGTGGGGAAGTTATGTGTTACTGTAGAGCGACAAAGTCCTCATCACATCTGGGTTAGCCTCTGGTCCACTAGCTTCTACTGTCTAACTCAATACAATCTCACACTGAGCGTTTCTTTCATTGGAAAGAAAAAGTTCAAATAAACTGGCAACCACTATAGCACTTTATTAAGTTAAAACCTCCATGATTTTAAGTTAAACAATGATTACTTTGTGAGCACAGAACAAACTACAGCTCTATATATGCGCCCTATCCAAAAAATTCTCCAAAAACGTTTAAGCTGGAATCTCTGCTGTCTAAAAACTTCTGCAGCACTCAGACTGTTTTACAGCGCGGTGACATCTTAGATTCTCCACTCCATTAGTCTTTTGAGTGAGAAAGGCTAGCCGCCTCCAGTCTTTATGCTAAGCTGACCTAATTGCCCCCTAGCATTAGCTTCACATTTAAAGAGACATGAGAGAGGTAGAGATTTTTTTATCGGACTCTTTGATGGCAGTGTGTGGAGAGAAAGACTAGCATGGTTGTTGGATAGCCCAAGGGGCTGGAGATCTAAAGCTGACATCATTTTGACAATTTAATAGACCTGTGTGTCCTTTAATAGTCAGGCCAGATTTAAGTAAGCAAATATAACTTGTCCTTATATGAGAGATGTTGTACTGTCGTGTTCTGACAATCTTTTGGGCTGAATCAGATGTGTCAAAGGTTGGATTTCTGTTTGATTATGTCTCTGATGTCTAGGTACAGCTTGTTGGGAGTGAAATGTTCTGGATAATGAGGCTGTTATAAACAAATGCTAAAGCTTTTGCCGCTCCCCTGCTTCTCATCTCATTAGAGTCTCAGAACCTTTTATCTCTTGTGAATTGTGTTTCAGGATGCAGAGTGTTGTTCTGTGCCAGTAAAGAGCTCATAGTTGCAAATCACTTCACATAGATGTTTCATATGAGACGCCAAAGAGAACAGCCTAAACTATTAAAGTAGAGCTATCTGTCTTTCCTCATGTAAAGCTTTTAGAAAGCCACCTCTCTTGGGCCCCTTCAGTGTTTGAGTGCTTGTTGATATTTAGCATCTTCCTGCCTGCAGCTCAGGCTCTGAATGAATTAGGTGAACCTTAGGACATGCTATATGCCAGACAGCTTTGCCTCACCTCAATAGTAAAGTGTGCATACTTGTAGCATGCACATTGTGTCGTTCTGGTGTGGACTGTGATCTAATACCCTGTTGTCTCTGCCTGGTCAGGTTTGACTACTGCAGGTTCATAGAGCTAGACTACGTCCCCATGGAGACAGGCTATATGGTCTCAATGCGCCCGACTAAAGGCTATACATCAACCAAGTCGCCAACTAAAGGATACACTTCCACCAAGTCTCCAGATCGCCACAGCCGTTCAACAAACTCGCCCTCGACCCCTCGTTCTCGGTCTGTCCTGAGTCCCTCTTCTGTTCACCCCATCACTGTTGACTCTCTGAAGCATGGGAAGGATGAGACCCTTTGCACTGTTGTGAATGTTTCATGATGTTACATTGGGAAAAAACAATGAGAGAGAATTGTTTCCACGGCATCATGTCTACTCCCTTTTTCATTTCTCTTTGTTTGTCCCATTCTCACTTTATTTGTTTTGGTGAATGCTTCTTGCAGTTATATCATTGAGTGTCTTAAGTTGTTTTGAGGTTTGGTTTGGTTTTCATGTTTGCAGAGCACATTCTCTGTACCTTCACCGTCAGTGCCCAAAAGAGTGCAGAACTGGTGTCTTATAGCAACAACTTGGGCCTCTGTATTCGCAATGTGTCCATGTATATTTGTGCATTTCTGTGTATTCTGTGTTTTGGCATGTTAGTGGATCTGGACTCACATTTTCTTTCATTTGTGTCGATTTTGTTTTGTCGCTTTGAACAGTGTTGTGATGGTTTTGCTCAGCAGCTCTTTCACTGTCCCCTCGTTGTCTGGAGTGTGGTTTTGTGATGTTTCCAGGAGTAGATTAACATGTCTTCTCTTACTTTGGACCAGACGGACACCGGCCACGCCCAGTAATAGAGATCCCTATGGCAACACGTCCATCAGCAGCAGTAGCAACTCAGGCTCTTGTAAAGGCAGTGATTGCAGTCCCACCAAAGGGTAAGGCATCAGAAACGTCCTGTTCCGCTCTTGTCTAGAATGATTGATCGCACTCATTTTAAACTAAATGTCAAAGTTACAAACAGAAACTTTGTATGAATTCCTTCCCTCAGTGAAAACTTATTTCTCTTCCCATTTCCTGTCTGTTTAATTATATTCCCTAGCTGATCCCAAATGATTTCTAATCATTGTCGCTATAGAATTATGTTATTAATTTGTAAAATTTTGACCTGCTGGCAACTGGGTTCGTGTGTGTTCAATCAAGCCGTTGATTTAAAACCCAGACTCTATTATTATCAAGTTTTATTAGTGTGATAGTGAGAACGAACTGCCATTTCATTTTCCCTTGCTGAAAAAGAGATGTGGGCGGCAATTCAAAGGTCTGGGATCCGGCTTCATTTCTTTTTTAACTCATGATTTACTCCGTTTGATTTCCTTAAAGGGTCCAAAGTACATTTTCTCCCCTCAGCTCTATGGAGAGTTTTCGTGTCCTTTAACTCATTGTTTTGGTTTTTGTTTTGTCCTAGACGTCATCAGAAGTACACGTCATGTACAGATAACCATGGTATCCGGCCCCCTCCCCCAGAGCAGTACCTCACACCCCTGCAGCAGAAAGAGGTGTGTATCCGACACCTGCGGGCCAGGCTAAAGGAAACCATTAACACTCTGCAAGACAGGTGAGATACTGAGATAGAAATGGAGATTATCAATATTGGACAGAAAGTCTGTTCTTATATTGTCTGACTGGTTCTTAGGTTTCCTTAAGTACTTCTTTCAGGTTCTAACATTTACCCTAACCCTTATATATTTTATCTTTCTCGTTCACTCTTTCTCCTTGTTGTGTTCTCCATTTTCAACCTCTTAGGGACACAGAGATAGATGCGCTGAGAGGCCAGCTTTACAGGATGCAGGAGGACTGGGTGGAGGAGGAATGTCATCGTGTGGAAGCTCAGCTTGCCCTGAAGGAGGCACGTCAGGAGATCCAGCAGCTCAAACAGGCTGTGGACACTGTTCGTGCCAGGCTCAGTGATGCGGGAGGGCTCAGCGGGGACATAGGGGTCCAGAAGTACTTCCAGGACATCAACGCTCAAAACCACAAGCTTGAGAACCTATTGCTCAACATGGAGATAGCCCAGGCTGGATTAGCCAAGGAGGGGGAAGGCATACCAGGCTGTCGGATCCGTGGTGGGGGTTCGGCACCAGCATCAGTGTCAGGGGAAAGTCCAGGAAGAATACCCAAGCAGGCAGTAGGAGGGAGGGGGTCTTGCTCCTGCGACGGTTCCCCAGCCCATTCTTTGACCCGGAGCTCCACCTACACTAAGCTGAGTGATCAGGCGCTGGCAGAGCGGAATAGCAATGGCACAGACTTCCCTTATCTCTCAGGTGATGGCACCCAGGACAGCGGCTTTGTGTGCTGTGGGGAGAGCAGCATCCCCAGCCGGGCCGACCTGCTGCTGGAGGCCGCCTTTCTTTCTGAGGAAACAGCATCTTTACTGAACTCCTACACGCAGACCTTTTCCCACACTCTGCCCAACTCTCTGCCCAACTCCCTGCCCAACTCTCTGCCTCACACTTTCTCCCATACCTTACCTCGTTCTTTCCCTCACAATTTGTCCCACTCTGTTCCCCACACTATGCCGCACTCCTCCACATATGAGAAGCTGTGCACAGGCGAGCACCTGGCGCCTCTTCGTTGCGGCCTGGGTGGAGGGGGCTGTATGAGCCATCCTTGCCTGTCCCACCACCTCTACCTGCACCCCCTGCAGGAAACAGGCATTCAGACCGAAAGCTGCCCCATTCCTGCAACAGCAGGTTACCCCTCTGATCTGGATACCATTGCAGAGCAACGCACTTTCCGCTCCCAGGCCTGCAGTCCTACCTCCACCTGGATGTCTGATGAGGGGGAGGAGGAGCTGGACTCCACCACCACAACTTCAGCAACTGTCATGAGTACAGCAACAGAGCCGATCCCGGTCTCCAAAACACTGCAGGTCCCTCCCTTACCGAGGTCTGCTACTGTGGCGTGCTCCATGGAAAGTCCTCTGTGTGGAGGAGGGGAGGACGAGGAAAAGCAGGAGAAAGAGAAGAGACAGAAGGAAGCTGCCACAATGGAAAAGCAGGAGGAAACACATGTGATCAGACTGGCAGAAGAAGGGCAGCAGACGCAGGTGGACTCAGTGGAAGGAAATGAGGTGGAAGTTCTGGGTGAAGTGGAGAAGGCTACACCAGAAAAACTGTGCGATTTTGCAGAGACATCAGCAGGGATGCAGGGTGGTCTTAAGTTTGGAGGATGCTGTGGAGAAAGCAGACAGTGTGGGACACAGGAAAACCTCAGCGTAGAAGATGGGCAGCAAGAAGTAGAGACAGCAGAGAGTCCAAGTCGCCCAGGATTATCACCAGACGTAAAACAGCCTCACACCTCCCAGCCGAGGAGATCTACTTCCCACGAGGAGATAGCTGGTGTCATTGTAGTGGAGGTGCATGATGAGGAAGATGAGGAAGATGAAACTAAAGAACAAGGCGCGACAGGGGGCGCTACAGCAAAGGAGGGAGATTTGGATGGCTCTGGGACAATTGAGAAAAGCTACTGGAGTCGTCACTTCTTGGTTGATCTGCTAGCAGTGGCCATCCCTGTGGTGCCAACGGTGGCATGGCTGTGCCGTGGTCCAGTCCGTGGCGGACAGCCCATGTATCATATAGGGTCGCTGCTGCGAGGCTGTTGCACTGTGGCGCTGCACTCGCTGCGCAGGGGAGGTGGGTTGAGGCATTACCCCGCAGGCGGGGGAGACCTGGGCGGATCACTGATATAAGATGAGAATCTGTTCAGCACCTTTGTGGTCCTTAACTTTGACCTCTCCTTAATGGGTCTGGGTCCTTAGCTGGTTGGAAGATACCTGTAGCGTGAGGAGAGTGAGAGGAAAATCTTCCCATCCCGCACATCTCATCAAGGTTAATAGCTGATGGGAGCTTCAGGAACAGGAAATCTGTTCTGACTCTGTTCTTTTTGGTCCTGCTCCTTACTGTCTCTCACCCACTGGTCCTTGTTGTTGCTACCAAAATATCTGCTAACACAACTGACTTGTGCAAAACTGAATGAGCTGATTGAAATGAATGAATCTATGCTTGGATGTTTACCGCTGATTGTTTAGTTTTTAAATGCAGGGTCATTGATCCGCCAACCTACCAGTCTGACCCATTCTGACATGTTCAAATTGTCACGTGTTGGCGACTGTGTACATGAACTATGGTATGTATATGTAAAAGAGTGTGTACATGTATAACCAAATGGACGAGCAACACTCTGCTCATTGACCAGTGACAGAGAAAAAATCCACCCTAACTCAGAATTCCAACGTTTCCTGTAGCTGCAGGCCAGGTTGGGCTTTTCTTTGACATCTTCAAGACTGAAAACATAGAGCGTATGTACTATCAAGAATCACCCCGAAATGTGCGCATGCAGCTGAGATAGCAGGCGATTAGCTTAGCTTAGCTTAACTTAGCATAGCTTAGCTTAGCATGGAGACTGGAAGCCGAGAGACACAGCTTGCCTGGCTTTGGAGGTGCTGGTAAACCTTAGATGGTAAGACTTAGATGAGAAGCTGGACACCACTCATGTCTGTGCGTTAAATATGAAACTACAGCCAGCTGGCGCTTAGCTTAGCATAAAGACTGGAAGCAGGTGGAAACAGCTAGCCTGGCTCTGTCCAAAATCCACCTAACGGCACCTTTAATGCTCACTAATTAGATGAAATCCTGCTTGTTTAACCTTGTTTCCTGCTGTGCTGGAACGACTTCTTCCATTAACAACACCGCTCAGCATCTTGTGCGTATCCTTTTTTCATATCTTTTCATCATAGCCTTTGTTTTTGGGTTTCGGGCTAAAAAACGGACATTATGTTTTAGGGTGGACTTTTCCCTGCACTCAGTCATATGGTTGCAAACTCAGATGAATGACTGGATTCCTTAAAATAATGACCTCAATTTGGTTTACTTTGGTTTCACACAGAAAATCTCCTCGACTCATCAAATCCGACCGGAAATACATATAAGGACGTTGTTTGTAGATACTCACTGGCTCAGTTTGACACTTTGATGTAGATCTGAAATGAAGTGAGTTGTGCACCGTCTGTGCTGTATATTTCTGCTAACTTAATGCTCTCGTTGGTGTCGTTTAACTGTCACTCCGGTAGCGTGTTTCCAGTCCACTGTGTAAGAGTTAGTCAGTCACTGCAAATAATCAACTTTATTTGTTTAACAGATACATTTCTAGACATGAGGTACATGTGAGGCGACACTGAAAATGTAAATCAATGAGAAATCTGGGTTTTAAGATCAGGGTGGTTTTTTTGCGTGAATGTGGCATCCGACGGAAAGTTCTTGTGTTTGCTGATGTTGAACTTTGTGTGTTTCTGCGGGCAAATAAAGCAGCCTGCAAATGTAAAATCAAAAAACTCCGTCCGACTGTCAGAGACTCATGAGCCAAACGTAATTCACACCCCGACGCAACCAGCGAGCATCGCCTGACGCCAACTGAACTGTTTAGTTCTTCGGTGAAGAAATAAGCAGCATGAATCCTTTTTTTTGGGAAGGGGGGGGGTTACTATTTGGTTGGCATATTTTGCACTATTATTCACTTTATGAATTTTAAGCAATTACTTGAAGTTGAGATTGTACGTGTATCTAACGTGTTCTGACTGATTGTTTGACATTGTGCTGATAATGTTTAATGAAATGAAACAAGTGGGACTAAGATCAAGCAGACATTTCAGGTAGCTCCTTAAAAACACTACTACAACACATGCCATTATTTCTGTGAATACTGCACGGATCTACAGGCAACATAAGTCTAAACGCTGTCGTGAAAAACACTCACTGGAATAGAAGGAGCAGTGTTTGTGCTACGTGTTCAGTTACGTAATCGTTAGACGTCACTGACAATCATTACAATCCCCGTCTGTGTTCAGGTTCCACTTCATCGACCCGCAGGATTAAAAAAAAGCAGCGGCTGTTCTCCATTCATCTAACGATTCTTTTTCTGATTAGTCGATTAATCCGTCTAATTTTACAGTTTATTCATTATAAAAAGTGTGTTGCTTGATTAATATAACAATTCATTTACCCAAAAGAAATTTCAAAAACTTCTCTCATTAATATTTCAAAATTGGATTTAATCATCTTTTCTTAAAAACAAAGTATGCTCTGCACATTATTCCACAGCAAAACAAAAGCCCAGTTTTCACTGAGTCGGACTAACAACTGTCTGTTGAGCCATTTAACACCAATTTTAAGTGACTTCTACAAAATGTTTGATTTTTTGAGTTATTTAGGTTGAATGTTTATAGTGTGATTTATAGTTTGAATGTATTTCTTTTATGTTTATACATCATTTTATGTCGAGTAAATTCAATACAAAAGATAAAAAATATGAACCCCTTGTAACGGAAAATGTCAAATATATCTATAAGTATCAAAACTTTATTCAAATTGACGTATTTTCTGTAATCGATTATAATCGAGTCAAAGAGCGGCCCCAAAATACCCGTCAACAAAATGTGCTGACCTCATCAAATGTCTTTGTTTGTCCGACCAACAGCCAAATTTATTGTCATGTAAGACCAAAAAAAAAAAAGAAGCCAATTGTCACATTTGAGAACCTGGAACAATCTTCTTTTTCTTCTTTTGTTTTGCTTGAAAAACAATTCGTCGATTGTCAAAATATTTCCCAATTCGTTTTCTGATGATCAATTAATCAACTAAATGACTAATCGTTGACGTAATCGTTTACGCACATGTCTCTTCTCCTCTTACACCTTCCTCATCATCGCCTTCATCACCAGTTCTGTTCCCATCTCCTGACGCTGAGCCACGTGGCTGAAGTGGATAAAAGAGGCTGAAACCATTTACATATTTTACAAAAAGCCATATAATCCTGTGAGGGAACAGGTGTGAGAATGTGGGAGGCGGCCTCTTCCTCCTAATTAATATTAATGTATTGTGAAACAAAATCTCTAATGATGAAAGTCATTGTGAATGATGTTAACACAGGCTATTGTAACACACAGAGGATTGGGTAGATGTAGTGTGACACTTCTTCTGGGTAGCAGCAATCATCTCAACCCCTTCATTTACCTCTATGCACAACAGTCTACACTTAAGCTGCAATATGTGGTCATGTATGTAAGTGTCCCATAAGTCTATTACTAATCTGTAGTGCAGTGGTATTGTAAGATGGAGCTCCACAACGTTCTGAATCATGACTTATTTTTATCTTGTGTGTGTGTTGGCTCTTGTGCTCACAAGTTATCATTTAATATCTTGCGTTCACAAGTTTTCTTGTTCGCACAACATCATTTCTTTTGCACCTAAGTTATTATCCTGTTTACACAAGACATATACTTAAACAAGTTATGTATTAAACAAGATGCATGTTGTGTAATACATTGTGCACACAAGTTAGCTTAAGCATACAGTTCTGTTTCTTGTGCACACAAAATACCAGCTTGTTAGCAAGTTGCACAGAGGTTATCTTGTTTGCACAAGACAGTAACTTTTCCTCTTGTGCAAACAAGATGTGTATCTTGTACACATGATTTGTTAACGTTTTTACACAAGTTGTTAAAATCATTTGTTGTTCATCTCTTGTGCACACAAGATACTTCTTTTTCTGAACTTGGAGGCCTCTGTTTTCAACAGCTTTTTGTCTTTTGCTTTAATATGTTGAATGTATGCAGGTGTTTCTAACAGGCCTGTTTACTCCTTTATGTCTTTACTTACTAGTCCTAATGAGGTTTAGTGAAAATAATCACATCCTACATTTTCCAGTTCAGTGACTAACAAACATTACAGCCTGCAGTGTCCTTGTTGAGTATTCTGATGTTCCAGTAACTTCCCTTCATTAAATGCTTCAGTTCCTGCGGAGGCTTGAGGGTGTGATTGATGTATTCATTAAAAGCTGAATCTGACCAACCTCTGCCATGCAACACTTTATTAAGATCATCACAATGCCAAGGAGGCCATAATCCCACGAGAGTTCTGCGCCGTCTCTGCAAGAACGTCACTGTATCTCACAGAGATGTTGTTTTGTTTATTTCTGTCCCATAATCCACCTGAACTTCCTGCAGTAGTGTGAGGTCCTGCCGGTGGTTTGTGGGTGACTGAGTGATTATATACTACGTATATCCTCAGACACACATGATGCTGAATATTTCTTGGGGAGGACAGTAGGAGGTGGGAGGTGTTTGGCTTATTTGTGGGTGGGGGGGGGGGTCAATATTTGAATGTGTATTGTCATTATATGCTGTATTCCTTGTCTGACTGTCTGAGTATGTGCTCCATAGCCTATGTAATGAAAATGAACGTATACAGAGGCTAAACCCAGCCCTGGGACATCCTGAGGACATCCAATGCCTTGTATAGGAATTCAGCTGACATCATGTAAATGAACTATTTTATGGCAATAGTAGTGTGTACAGTATAAAGACATCAGTAGGCTACTTCTCCATTCACACTCCCACCACTCTGTATAAAGGAAGACCAAACGCCCCAATATTAAACAGCATGGAGGAAACCGCTCCGTTGTCTTCGTCTGTGTCTGAATCGTTTTCTTGCTTGATAATGAGACAGAGTGATGTTTGTATGAAGAAATGAATATTCTGAGGGAAGCTAATGTGAACAGAAACCTTTTATTTCTTTTACATTATTATCTTGGTTACATTCGTATATAAACTTTTAGATTTTTCTAATTTTTCTTACAGAATGACAGTGATGTTTATCAGATTGCATACCTAGAAAATTAAAGGAATACATGCATCCAAACATGAACAGCATTAAAAGGAGCAACTTTTATATAACAAGTAGAAATTCACAACCGTGAGCTCTGCTCGGTCTCACTGTGCTCATCAGTCAAGGAAGGATTACCACAGAGGGACGTCCTCTAACAGCACTTGGCAGAGGACAGCAGGTTCATTGAATCCATGATGTGGAATTTAAATGCCTTCGATCTGAACGGATGACTTTCGGTGCCAAATTAGAGAAGTTTCCTGTAGTTAACCTACACGTTTGTTTTCACCAGATCTCTCATGAACATGAGGCACCACAGTCAAATAAACAAAACAAAACAAAGCACAACTGTTGAACCTAACTGCTGAAATGGAAACAGGAAAGACAACCTCTTCAAAAGGTAGTGGAAAGTGCACTTAGTGGGTCTGCCCAGCACAGACCCTGTCCAAACAAATCCCAACAATTCCCTCAAAAACTAGCTTGAAGCACAAAGACACATCCAGCAAACGCTTCTCAGCTGACCTCCACACAGCGGACCACGTGCTGCACTGTCGTCTTCAAAGCTCTTCTGGAGTCTGTGGACAGGGTCACGTCCCAGCTGCACGGGGTCAAACGTCTACTGCTGCCTCTTTCCCTACACTTTCCCTTGGAATGTGCACGATGTTGCCAGTACCTACAAATCCAACACATCAGAGTCTCATCATGACAAAGACTTTGGAAAGCGCCTCCCTGGATATATGTTAGAATCCAGGGATCATAAATGTTGGGTATCCACAAAAAAAAAAAAAAAAAAACACTGATGCAAAAAAACACTAATTTTCACCAATAAATGGTAGAAACTAAAAACTTTGCTAAAACCTAATCGTATTACTGGCCGAGTTAAACTGACACCGGAATCTAGAAGGAAGTCGGCAAACTTTTTCACATATGAGGCCCCAGGAGTTAATTCAGCTCAGATTATTAACGCGCACACACATTAGGGGCCAAGTGCAGGGGCCGGCAGCACAGCGGTGGTCACATGACAGGGCTCCGATGACTGACCCGGCTTTTACAGCATTCTGACAAGATGAAACGTCACATGCCAATGACTCATCTCCACGAGGAGGAAGCTCTGGACTCATGAAAGTGTGCATGGCTTTTAAAAAAGAACTTCTTGTATGGTCCTTGATCTCAAATACAAAACAAGAAAATAAAACATGTAATACTTCGACTACAAGGTTAACATATAAAAAGTACTAGACATGTTGACAGAGATGATGTCATGTAGAGAAGGTAACTGAAGAATAGGAAAAAAAAGGCATTTTAAGATTATGTTAAAAAATGAGAAATGGCGACGATGATGATTGTGATGCAGGAGGTGGTTTGGTATGAAGACAGAGAGACAGAGAGAGAGAGAGAGAGAGAAAGAAGACAGAGAGACATCTCCATATTGTAGAGATCCTGACAGTTTACAGTCCTCCTTCCTGGTCTTCACACCTCTGGGACAGAGTGATCCATGGCTGACCGCAGGAGACCGCCGGACATCCTGGAAAAAGAAGTCGCATTGGTTAAGTCACTCCTCAGTGAGCGGGATGAAGCAGAAATCCCACTGACGTGCTGCCAGCGAGCCTCTGAGCCAACATGCAGTCACACCAACACACCTGCAGGAGTGAGTCCTAACACCTGGACATGAGTTCTCGATTCTGTACTTTGTTTCTAGCTTTTTACTTCTGATGTTTGCATTCATGCTGCAGAAATCTTCAAAGTGGTGGTGAAGATTATCTCGCTGCTGGCTGGCCGTGATGCTGATGGTTGGCCCACAAAAATGTGCCATCCCTGCAGCACTATAATGATGTCATCCTGCATCATCAGCACTACATGGATCCACGTGTCTGACAGCAGACAGTAATGCACCGCATGTGTGGTTATAAGGTGATGAAAGAGTCCTACCTCTTAATCATGTGTTCATAGATGAACTTGGGCATCATGGTGATGGTCATGGCAGTCGGAGAGGTGGACAGAATGTCCTTGATCTGAGAATCCTGCAAAGTTTCACAGAGGAGCAGCGAGGTGAGGAGCAGCGACACGAGGAGCTCGTGTGGTTAAACATGAGTGTAAAAACATAGTGAAAGCCTTCATCACAGGACAGAATGAAACTACACGCCTACGGAAGAAAACACTGGACTAAAAGCAAACTACGGCCACATTACTGACGCAACCTAAACACCTTCTCTTGTACAGACGTGGAGCTGGTGAAAGCTGCACTTACTTAAACCGCTGCGTGTTCCCGCGTTACATTACATTCTGCAGGTACGCAAGCAGCCAAAACTGAAAATTCAAGTTAGCCATCACACATTTTATAAGCAGCAAAGGTGTTCTGTAGTCCGTGAATCACTTCCTCACGTGATGACCACGCAGTTAACGACTGAACTCTGTGCTGAAAGGACAAGAAACAAGCGTCTGACCTTGAGTCCAATAACGTTTTGCCCGTTGATCTCACAGATGTAGTGATCAGTCAGCAGGCCGTTGCGGGCAGCAGAGCCATCCTTGACCAGAGAGGTGATTTTTCCGGACTTGTAGATGAAGCCAACGTGTCCTGCGCTGTCTTTGTGCATGGTGATGGTGCGCTGGAACGGCCTGCAGACAAACAGGTTTGTTATCAAGAGCCGATCCTTAGAGCGCTGTTCAGAAATACACCAGAACATAAAACCTCAACGAACAGGAGAGCCGGGCTGCAAATGAAGCAACAGGCAGCAGAGGGAGCCAAACATGCGGCAGACACCTGATGAAATATTAAAAAAGATATAGACATAAACTGGTTCACACTGAACAGATTGGTGATGTGTTCGTAGCGGAGATCTGCTTCCATCCGAGGAGTCCCGAGGCGCTCGGCTCATCAGATGTCCTTTAGAATCTAACATGCCGCTACAGATGTAACTTTGACATCCTGAACATTTCAACTCAACACGAAAGTCAAGACAATGAAATGCATTAAAGCCGTCCGCACACGAGACAAATGGACGGATTGTTTCATAAAGCTGTTAAACCAGTCAGAGAAGCACATGTTTCCACTCTATATCTGAACGTTAATGTTATTTATTTATATTGTAAATCCCATTCTTAGAACTTTGCTCTGATCCCAGTCTAAGAAAAAGCAACGGTACAGTTCAGTGCTATTAAAATATATATATATATATATATATGCTATATATGCTTCAAACTGCATTCATCAGAGTGTCACTACAGAGCAGCGCGGTGGAAACCTTCTCCTTTAAGCCTGTGATGACAACAACACCTGTAACCACGGTAACTGTGAGGAGACAAACGTTTTTAAATGATAGTAAACTTTCAGATTAATACTAGAATAAAGTCTCTTTATGTTGACTGAAACTAAATAATGAATGTAACAAAAACTAATATAGGATTCTGTGAAAATCTAATTCAGGACTGATAGATGTTATAGCTGCATGTCCTCTGTGCTTTAAAGACTCCTCACCTGTCCCTGACCACAAGCTCGATGCGGGTCTCGGCCGCAGCCTTCAAGGCCTTGTGGGCCTTGTCCACGCTCCAGCCGGCACAGTTCTGCCCGTTGATCTGGAGGACCTGGTCTCCGAAGCGCAGGCCGGCCAGGGCCGCGGGGGAGTTGGCCTGCACCAGCTGGACAAACACTCCCTGAGAGAGGACAGAGAGACCGCATCAAATACAAGAGACAGAGGAAAGACGCCGACAGTGGAGAGAAAACAAAGGAGCAGGATGGAGGAAGGACACGAAGAGGAGGTCAAAGGTTCAGAGAAAAGATTCTGGCGTCAGAAACATTACAAACATCCCTGTTTCGGTTTCCAACTTCAGCAAGTCAACGCGCACGTGTCCCAGGAAGACTTCATGTCAACAACAACAGGTCTGTTACACGTCTCAGATCATTTTAACAGTAAAGTCATCAGAAGCAGGTGCGTTCAGGTGACCAACATATGTCGGATCACATGATGTAAAACAGAGAGAACAGGTCAAACAGCTTGTGATGGCGACTCACATTGTCGATGGACCGGAGCCGGATTCCCACCTTCCCGTCCTGGTCCTTACACAGGATGATCTCCCGCAGCCCCGGGCGGATCTCTGCCCTCCTGATGCCGACGTCTGCCCCCGTCACCGGCCGCACCATCCCCCCGACACCTGCGACGGAGGGCACTGCCACTTGCTGAGGAGGGGGGGGCGACAGCGAGGGAGGTGAGAAAGTGAAAGAGGTGGGATGAGAAAGAACAAGAGGGATATTGAGTAAGGGCGGGGGGGATTAAAGAGGCATGTTGCATTCAAATTTGGCTGGAGATGATTAAAAAAAAAGGAACGCTGCATCAAACAGAGGCATGTGGGAGGATTCAGTTTTTGAACATGTCGCCATTAATGTGTCTTTGCACCAACAATGAAGAAACTAAAAACACTGTGGAGTCGATGGAGGTGAAGATGGAACAGAACGCAGGTGGTTAAATGCCAGCAACAACACGCTGCGGGGGGGGCGAGAGCCTTGACATCTGCAGGATCCACACACACACACACACACACACACACACACACACACACACACACACACACAAAGCGCTCACACCCTCCCACACACTGCTCCAGGCCTGCGGTGAGTCAGTCAGCAATGTGGATCTCCAGGAGCAGAACACTGTCGTGCTCTGACGTATCTACCAAAAACACAGCTTTAAGCACTGAGGATGGAAGTGAGAGGCTTTATTGTTTACATAATGTTTTGTTTTTTTACCCAAATTCTAAAAACAACCCTTTTTGGATCAGGTTGGAATGAAGATGTGTGTTCACGTGGAGCAGAACTGCACGTCTGGATAACGTTGTATAAAACCTGTGTGACTCCAGAGGGAGCTGTGGGGAGTCTGATAAACTGCTGGTGGGTTGGGCCTGAGGAAAACTAAGCAATCAGCAATCGAGTTGCATCGTGGGAAATGTTGGCATCAGGAAGAAGAATGCGTGGAATACAAAAGACGACATCTCTTGTTCTGCTGCATCGCTGTCCAACTTGAGTCTTTTAACACTTACATAGTCGGCCATGGGCATCAAGGCCAGGTTGCTCTGGACCTCCTCGCTGTTGAGGGCCAGGCCCATGTAGTCCCCCAGCTCCTCCAGGTTCGGGTACAAGGCTGGGACAATGAAGAGAAGGGGTGGAAGGAGAAGAAGCAGCAGGAGGGTGGGTGAGAGAGGAACATACTACATGTTACATAATGTATAAATGAATACATGGCAATACATACAGTGAGTGCACCCCCGTACCTCTGCTTCCTACGCAGGGTTTCTATTAGCACTTCTTATAAAAAACGACAGTTTAGTCCCCATCAGACACAATTCACAGGTGTGAAAACATTGTGATATTAGCTGCACCGACGGCACGCTGCCTTTTAACTGATCTGCTTCCTTCCTCCACTTCATATTTTATTCATGCCGTCCATCACAGTAGAGTCACGCTGGAGCTACACCGAGCCCTCCATTGGAAGAGTGCTGATAATGAGCACTCTGTGTTGCAGTGCAGTAAAACTTTCCTGGCAGCTGCATGCTATGATGGAAAGGCTACTTTAATAAATATATATATATATATTTAAGTGTTAGCAATGGTCTGTTTGAAAGTTACAGATATATGAACATGAGCACAGCTTTCCTACAAACTGGAGCGTATGAGTCAGTAGGAGGCCTCTTGTCTTTTCCTCGGGTCAACTCAACACCTGGGTGAGTAACTCGAGTCCCAGGATATCAGCAGAGCTTTGAATTCTAACACTGCATTACAGATGTGCGGGTCGACCTCCCCGTTTGGACGGCCTGTCTGTCCCTACTCTTTTCCGTCTGCGTGACTTGCACCGCTGCCCTTGCAGCAGAGCAGTGATTACTGCGTTCATCCTGGCAAAGACAGAGGAACAGACACGTAAGGAAGGGAGGGAAATAAGCACAAGCTAAATCAGCCGCTGGCTACAAAGTGGCATACATGAGCAGGCATGCTAGCCAGTTATTGAGAATTGACTGCCCGTTTACACTGTTCTTAGTGTTGGGAAGCTGCTTGGGAAGTGCAGTAATTAACCCTTGCTTACGGGAAATGCTCAGTACTTTTCCATCATGTTCTACCAGCAGCAACAAAGCACTCCCCTGCTGTATTTTGTCTTTTAACTTCCTGTCTAGCCTGAAAATGTGGAAACGTGTCACATTAGGAAAGTCAACATTTGCTGCTCGTGACCTGCATTTTAGCAAATATCGGACTACTTTTAACTTACCTTCTGATGGCCGTCATAACTAATGAACTTATTACAACAGCTGGTCACTTCATTATAGTTAACAGCTGGTCAGAAAATGTTGGAATCTGGGTTTTAGCCATATTAGTCATTTTAATATATATAATAATATATAATATGTCAACATACATATAGAACCATGTGTCTTGTAAACAGTCAGATCAACTACATGGTCCATACAACACTTAACAGATAATTATGGGCTTCTTACGCCTCCCTAAACAAGCATGGACACACTGTAGGTTAATGTAAGCAGCGAGCTATGTATATGTATATGTATATGTGTAGAAGGAAATGGCTGTATAAGGTCGATACACCAGGCAGTACGACACAACAACCAACAGGATGTGCATAGAGTAGCAGGGAGTAGCTCCGTGATATGGATCCAAGTTAATATTTGGATCTATGTGAGTCTCTTTGTTTCAACAACAATGCACCAGGTGGAGTCAAGTCCAAAGTCAACATGGTTTGAGTAAGTCACTGTGCAGCTCCAGGGGACAGCTGTGGTCACCCACACTGTTAACAGGAAAATGCAGATCATGATTCACCCTGTACTCCTACACTAGGCCCTAATAAAACTATTAGAAATGTGTTTCATTATTTCAGGAAACTGAGTTGCCCTCTCTTTGGTTCTCCCACAAACGCCTGCTCCTCGTCTACTAACAACTCTTGTTGTCTTGGCAATGAACTGTGCTCATTTATACAATTCAAAACAGTGTTGGTGCAATTTACCCGTCGCCTGACCCCCCCCCCTTCTTCTCAGAAGTCTCTGTTGAGCTACAGTATTTAAACCCCTTCACTCAAAGCACTATTTCCAAATCAGTCAGAAACTGAGGACCTGAGGCCAGTCGCACAAAACACCCTCAAGTCTTCTCCTTATGGTTTCTTTAACATGCTCACTTAAGTATTAAAGGTTTTCTCCTTATCTGGGTCTTAGACTTAAGGAACACCTTAAAGTTGGATAAACCGTAGCACAAAAGACCTTAGCAACCACAGTAAGGGGCAAAAGAGCTTTTGTTTATTTACTATCTGTAGGCAAACTTTGTGAGAACATAACAGGTATTACAAGCTCAGGTGCAAGCAAACAAACAGTCTCTGTGTTAACTGTAGAATTTTACACCTGTAAAATCTCTTTCAATGCAGTTCATGGTTAATGGTTTTCCTTAACTAACAAACCTCTTCAGGGGTTCTGTGCAATACTTTTAAGGGAAGATTAAGCCGGAAGTGTCACACACTTTGATTCATGTCTCCTGAGAATTGATTCTTGGCTTCATTCATTGATGCTTTATCATGAAGAAGAGTCAAATGACAACAGATCTCATGGCAGATGAAGCTGTGTATGAGTTTTATCTACACGAATGATAAAACAGAGAGAAGAAAGGGTCCTCTGGGTCCCCTGGGTCTCTCCCTCCCTCCTTCCCTTCCTTTTCAAATCAACTCCTCCTCCTCCTCCTCCTCCTCCTCCTCCTCCTCCTCCTCCTCCTCCCATCATGCCCTGTCCAAGCACAACCACCAGAGCCAGTCTCCATTATGACGCACAGCTAGCTCTGCAGGGGCAAAAACAAAAGCCCTGAAAGCCCACAGGATGAGGGAGAAGAGAAACTAAATGAGTGGGAGAGGACATCTCAGTCTGGATTACTGCAGAGATCATTTCTACTTTCACACAAACTCAGAAAAACCTCAACTCTGAGCAGAAATACCACGAGAGAGAAAGACCCTTTGACTCCAAAGACTCCGTAACTCCTCCTCCATCACTGTTGAGTCTTTCACTCCACCCGTCTTTATCCATCTCTAATACTACGGCACTGTTCTTCTCCAAAGAAACGCACAGGCTCAGAACCGCAGACCCCCCACATAGAGACGCCAACACAGATCCAGCATCAGAAACGAGGGAGACAAAGCGACAAAAAGAACGACAGGAAAGCAGAAACAGTTGGAGGGATTCCTGCTACAACTACTACTACCTTTCTGCTTCCTGTTTACCTCTGCACGTGCATGCCCAGTACGCGTCAGTGGTCACAGGCATGTAGTGCGGACGGAGGTTGTTTTCCTTTTAAAACAACATCGTGGTCGTGTGGATGTACTCTTACAGGTACAATGGTTTTTGCCGAGTGTAGACCAGTTCGCAACACAACAGAGGGCTAAAATACTCTCTAAAAACTTTCAAGGGTGTTGCGAGACTCACTCGATCCTGGCATCCCAGCAGTGGCGAGCTGAGGCTGGTAGGTTCCCTCTGTGATGGCTGGCATGGGGGCGGCAGTCTGGGCAAACTGGGCCTGGGCCTAAAAGTAATCCAACGCACCAGTCAGTCAAAATGATAAATACTGGATGAGAGGAAACTGTTGAAAGGAGAACTGACTGAAGTAGGGTTGTTAAGGAAACATGCATCTTCTTTATTACAAATGTCCTTTAGCCAAAAACATATGAAGTCTGAAACCCTGACGGACTGGTTTTAAGCAGAGTGCACCTCCATGCGCTTCATTAAACTGTGTGTTGTGGTCTAAGCAGTACAAATGGTGCTAATCAGAATGATTATAGTGATTGCAGAATACTTCTTCCTTCACAACAGGGCGACACATTATATCTTCAGTGGCGTGAAATGTGATGCTAAAATGACAAAGTTAAAGAGGGACTAAATGATTTAGTACCCAGTGACTTTTCCATTGAAGTCAGTTAAGTTGAGGGACAGATTAAAAGACTATTTCATTAAAATCATCCTGACTGGTTCCTAAATGGGTCAAGCTCTAAACACACTGCTTTCTATATTTGGCATAGTGCTACTAGATGACACCCCCTGCCTCCTACATGCTCACTTCTTTCCAACCCCACACCACCAGCAGGCTTTCTGTTCTAAACTTTAAACGTTTGCCACCAAAGACACTAGACAGCTGTTTTCAGAGGCTGTGGAAACTGAACTGTATGTGTAAAATCGGTGGTGTGCCCCTTTAAGACGAGTCACTCCCAAAACTGTCACAATTTTGAGTCATCTTCCTTATTGCACGTGGTCAGATAGAATAAGCTCTTTTTGTAATCAAGCAAATAATAACTCTGACAGACTCCAGAGCTTACACTCTCTGTCTCTGTCCAAAATCAATTCCCCCTAACACACTTACCTTGATAACCTTGTCGACCTTGAGGTCCTCGAGGGATGGATACAGGGACATCCTGAGGAGAAAACACAGACAGCTGTGAGAGGAGGACCATGTGAAAGGACCGATAGCTGCACGAGACAACAACCCAGTCAGCTGAGCCTGACCAGACTCCTCACCAGAATAATCTACATTACTTTACTGTCTTTAACACTGAATAAAATGACTGTGTGTGGTGTGTAAGGGATGCTAGTGCTGCTGATTCCCCTGAGAATTAAAACCAACTGTGTAACTATATGCAGCTGTCAGCCACATCCTGCTGACCCGCCTAGCAGGAAATGAGAGATATCTCTATTTACTGACACAAGACAAACAGAAAAGACAAAAGGTGCACAATTCTGACAATGAATCAACAAACAAGTGAGTCCTACCATTTCCAAGCCAATTTACAGGATAAATACGGACATTTGGGGTTTTCCACTTTAACAAAACCTTTTAAAGAAACTTATTTAGTTTTACAATTTGATTATGTCTTTCTAATGTTTTTCTTTGCCATGTAAAGCACTTTGAATTGCCTCGGTGTTTGAAATGTGCTATAGAAATAAAGCCCCCATGTCTTGCCTTAGAAATCTAAACCAGCCCTGTGACATTAAGTACTTTTCCACTTCTACCCATATTTCAACATATTTTGCAAACATGTGGACCACAACAGTGAGACGAGGTCAGAGGGTGTCAGGCAGAAGTAGCACCAGAAGTGAGAAGTAAAAAACATTTAACGTCTTTCTGTGCTATTCATCCACTCTAGGTCAGCTGCATTTCCATACAGTGTTGCACTACACTGAAACCCCCTGGGTGTGCACATACAGGCGAGGGGAGCAAACACGAGGAGGCACAGATAATGGATAACGGCTCTCAGGGTCCCATGATGTTCAAACGACTCATAAACAAACAGCGGGAAGTGGGAAGAGGAAACGAAAGATTACACTCAGTCAGCTGACTGAGATAATGCACACAGTACAGCACAACAGGCTGAGTCACGTAGGAATGTGATGACGGGGGATAAACAAGTACGTCCGAGTCGGACATGTTTGCTTATTCATCTACAGTGATTTGAAACAAAAGAAACCGGTCACACCGGGGGTTACAGCATTTATTTAATCCTACAAAAGGACAAGAAAGAAAATGTAAGACCGTAAAGGAAATTCAATACTTTTAAATCCTTATTTTGAGATTAAATTCAATGCTTTTTAAATATCTTTAAGACTCCGTGGGTAAAAAAGAAGGTAGTGTCTGCTTCTGAAGTACACAGATATATTTAGTGTTAACATTAAACATGCTAACACACATACAATGTAAAAAGCAACGTCCGCAGTTCGTTTCAAGCTCTTTTTTGTTTCCAATTGTTTAGTCTATCAAATGTCAGAAAAGTGTGGCAAAATGCCACGTTGATGTTTTCAGGCCAAAAACCTCAAAATATTTTGTTTATTCTAATTCCAGACCAGAAAACAACAGGTAATATTCACACCTAAGAAGCTGGAACCTGGAAATTTGTGCCATTTTTGCTTGAAAATGTACCTAAACGACTAATCGATTATTGGCTAATTGATGTAGCTCTAACACATCAACTCAGATACTAATACTGAGTACTGAGCCGGTACCAGAGCTATCTTTTCCTACCAATGTATTTAACTTTATTTTATTCAGTAAGATGCCCTCTGTGTTTCCTTTGCATTTTAAAAAACAATAAACCTTTAGTCCTGCCATGACTGAATTACAAAACAGATACAGAAAATACTGACTTTTAATAATGACAATGTCACAGAAACTGTATTGAACACGGGGTGGTCAAGTCACGGCCAATACACAAACCACTTGATAAGGCCTGTATTGGCACAGAAATAATACAGTGTATCTGATCAGTGATTAGTCCAAAATGCCAGAAGTGATAAGGCAAGAACAGAAGCGTCATTTCTTAACTGTGAACACATCTCTTACTCAATACAGGAACAGGAATACGGTGAGAAGGACGACAGAATAATATACAAATAACAAACGTTATGACTAGAAAACATCACGAATGAGAGTCCACACTGATGCCATGTCCACAAAATGGTAGGACATGTGGTCAAACATTCATTTTGACACCAGTAAGCGAAGAAAATCCAGCGAGTACCTAAAATAAGCAAATCGTTCTGACCACAATCACATTACTGCAACATCTCACTCTCCCGGCAGCTACTCCAGCCACTACTCTATTCTGTTATTCTCAGTCCTCAGGACAAGTGCATCATTGTGTTAGTGGACACAGAGGCATTTTAATACCCTCTAGTGTTTACTTTTCAGCTGTGTTTGTTTGCTCGCTTTATATTCCTCCCTCATTCGGACTTAGCTGGCCCGAGGCATAAGTGAATACGCCTGGGGGGGAAAAAATGAGCTCTTTCAGTGACATAACCTAAGCCTTGAGTCGCTTCACAAATGAAGTGGACAAGTGAGGCTCTTTCAAATGTAAAAGGACATATCCTACATGGTGAATGGACAGAATTTATATAGTGATTTTCTACCTTAACAGACCCCCCCCCACACACCCACACACACACACACACACACACACACACACACACACACACACACACGATGCCAGATCATAAAACCATCCACCAGCATGGTCCTAGGGGCTAATTTAGTATTAAGGGTGTGCGATGCTCAAAACAGACTAAAACATGCTCACATTGATATGGAAATTAGACCAATCTACCACTGCCGCAAATGGCTAAAAAAATGTTACTTAAATGGCAGTGTACAAGCGTGTGCATACACACACACACACACACACACACACACACACACACATACACAGAGAGAGAGAGAGAGAGAGAGAGAGAGAGAGAGATATGCATATGAATGGCATGCGAGGGATCTGTCCCAGAGCTTGGTTGTGCCTATCAAAGGCTCGTCTCTCCCAGAGACCAGTCAGGGCCCAGCCTTACACACTTAGCATTAGAATACATCAATGGCACAGGAATGGAGGCACGCAGGCTTTCATACTCCGAAAACCCACCTTCAGCCTCTATCTTCCCCTTTTCACTCCCTCTTTGGTCCATCCCAGCCCTCCACCCCCACTGTTAGCCCTCTCCTATTATCTCCCAGTCCTCTTATTGCCCCCCCCCCCCCATCTTTTTCTCCGTCTTAAGACTCCACTCCCCCTCCAGAAGGAAGCCTTTTTAACCGTGACAAGAACTCAGAGCTGCATGGACCGTGACCACACAGCCATACAACACCAGATAGTGTGTGTGTGTGTGTGTGTGTGTGTGTGTGTGTGTGTGTCCGTCACATACACACACATATGTGACTGACATACAATAATCATAGTTAGGCTTGCCATTGCTCAGTCACCCTCAGTGTTGTGAGCGTCTGAACAGGCTGCTTCAGATCCTGTTTAGCTCTGTGGGATTGACTGTGTGGCCATCAGCATTCACCCCAACACTTCACTGACTAACTGACAAACTCCACTTAATGGAATCAAACTTGGCCCATCAAACGTGTGTCAGTGCATGTATTTGTGTGTGTGTGTGCGCCTTGTCACTTGTCTGTCGATACCCAGAGACAGCCTTCAGCCAGAGAACAGGAGAGAGAGGTGAGAAAAAACAAGCCAGCTCTCCTTTACTCGCTAATTACAAATGACAAACCTGCTACCAAGAGTCGGTCTGGCACCTGACGACGCATGATAACCTCTCAGCTCTCTGCCGATACTCAGTGACAGACTGGAGTATCGGCGTGTGTGTGTGTGTGTGTCTGTGTGAGCGGGCTGATTGACAGATTAAAACAAGAACAACAAAATCAAACGGTGTCCTGCCCTACGGCTGTGATTTCCAATGACAAAGCAATAAGTCTACGGCCAATATCTCACCTGTCTTTTGCCTCTTCATTGCCCTTTTAGTTTCCTATCTTTTACTTTTAGCCATCGATTTTCTCCTTCCTTTCTTCCTTCCTTCCTTCCTCTCTCTATCTCATTCTGCGTCCCTTCTGCATCATTTAGAAACCAGCGGTTCTTCTCCAGATCATCCATTTCCTCCCCACTGTGTAATAATGAGGTTAATACTACATTGTGGCTTGTACTCTTACTGGCTAATATCTGTAATTGCATTGTAATGATATCATAGGCAATCTACTTCAAGTGTCATGTTATATAATATCCTCACAACTTGTGAGGTTGTAACCTCCTCTCACACCGCTCTCTTCTCTTTCACACCCTCAGCTCTGCTGTTTTATTAGCTTTCTATTTGAGAGAAGCTGTACAAGGTTGTGGAGGATATACACTAAAAGAAGCTATTATACCTGAGCATTGATGAAAAAAGTCTCACCACATGAATGAAAACATATCATTTGGATCAGCAAGAGCCGGTTACACCCAGTGCAAACTTTACACATCACTAATTACAAACATGATGTACTACGCAAACTAGGTCTCAGATGGAGATTATGTGTTACTTATCTTACTTTAAATGTGCATATTCTATCTGCCAGGTGTAACTTAAGACGCTAACTAAACCAACTGATCAATCTAACATTAGCTTGCTAACAGTATGACCCCTTTAGCTTGAAGAAGAAAAAAAAGGTAATGGAATAAAGTCAACATATCTGACATGGCAACATCTCATGATCAAAATGCAGTTCAAACTTGATGTAAACTGGGAAGATTTACATTAAATTAAAATAAATAAATAAATTACTTAGTTTAGCTTATATGTCTATGTACTCATATATTAATAAAAGAAAAGCTTAATTTACAAAGTATTGTCAGTTAGTTTGACCTCCTTATTTTTGTAAGTTATGTTACAGCTTGCTTGCTACAGTGACTTCCTGTTCAGAGTTGATTGCTTTTGATTGAACAAAGCTACAGAGTTTCCTAGAACTTGATTCACCAATGACTTGAGCCTTAACAGACTATGACCTTGACAACCAAATTACTTAAATTGCCAGCTAGTAGTTATTAAGAACGTATGAAAGATTAATACACAAATTTAGTAATGGATTTACAAAGAGTTGGTACAACACAGTCCAGCCCGAGTTTGTCCATTTGTTATGGAATTGTAGATGTTCAATCTTCCATTTTTTCTGAGCACTTCAAGAACTTCAAAGTCAATTTATTAACTATTTTCTGGCACTTGACATTATTTTTCAGTACATGTTTGCCCATGTTTCCAAGTTGTCTTGAAATGATATATCTCACCCATTTATTTTGAGGATTCTTCTTTTTCTGTTAAAAAAAAAAATTTCATCTAATAAAAGAAGCCAAATGTCTCAAAATAATTCAAATGTTAAATGTTGTCAAGCAGCTGTAAAGGAACCTTGCTTGAATAAAATAGAAACTGTGATCAAAGAATTAGAGCAAGCATTCAATGCCAACTTTTGTTATTTGAAAATATTTGATACTCTGTTACGGACACATTTTGATTGACATCAAAAACGTACTGCAGTACTCCAATGGACATATGCACATGAGAACAACTTAAAGTGTGAAAGACAAAGTGGGGCAGGGAAAGAGACACAGAGAGACTCGTATACACACAAACACTAGCCTGAATGCACGGCTAGACCTGGCTTCACGCTACAGGAGTGAGCATACACTTCTTCCCATTCACACTTAGCATTGAGTTAGCATTGACTCCCTGCTGAATAGCCTTGTGAAGGCACAGGGCGATGCTAACCGGGAGGCACTATCGCTAGCCGCCCCGCTCCTTGGCGGAACAGCCGGGGCAGCATTGATATGGTAATGTCAGGGACGTTTCAGGGCCAAAGCTTGGGACCGTGGGCGCTCTGTGATCCTCCAAGCCCAAAAAGGACAGATCTCTAGGGCATTGTGATTTCCCCAGTCAAGGCCCTGAGTGATCAGGATAAGCCCGTCCATGCTGCTTTAGTGCTGTCACTCAGCCGCTATTGTGGTCATGTGAACGGCCATTTTCATCACAATTGACCTCGGTTTTGGCAGTACTGTTCTGCAGGGCCCTCCTTTCTCTATTCTTCGGTGCCCTCCCCTCCTTCCCCTTCGTCCTCCATCAATGATATTTTTTTTTCTGTCTGGTCTTTCTTGTTGGGTGCTCTCTCTCTCTCTCTCTCTCTCTCTCTCTCGCTTTTTTCTCTCTCCAGCAACAACAGATATGGCTGATTTAACAGGCAGAGTTAAACTGGTCTCTCTGCCTATCCGCTCCCATCTCTGCATCCCTATCCGATCTAAGCGGAGTGTCATGGAGCCTTTGATTATCTGAACTGATATTGTAGACAATTGCAACGCATGATGCAATACATATGCTGGGATTTACTATTCACTTCAGGGGGAAAAACCCTCAGCGTGTGTGGTGTGAGTGACAATTTACAACACACACAGTGAGTGGGTGGATGGGTGTCATTTTATTCAATCACTGTTTAGCAAACATAGGGGTTTATGGTGTGTGTTGGAGTGTGTGTGTGTGTGTGTGTTCTCTCTTTGCTCCACTTTATTTGATCGGGGCTGGAAGAAAATAAGAGTGTACTCCCTTGAGGAATCTGTGGGAGGTAATGACAAAGATTGTCCCTGTGAAATGAGCTTTCTCTCTGTGTGTGTGTGTGTGTGTGTGTGTGTGTGTGTTAGTAAAAGATTGTGTGTGTGCACATGTATGTAAGCGGGAAAACAAAAGGGGAAAATGGAGAGAGAGGTAGAGGGAGTGGAGAGTAAAGAATATGCATATGTATGGATCTAATACATGTGGGTAATGTGTGTGGGTGGTATACTTGTAGGCTGTGGGGCATTCACATGTCTTATTTCTCGCTTTCTTTATGCATCCCCCCCCAAACACACACACACACACACACACACACATGCACATACTAGGACTGGAGGAGAGTTTGCCTGGCTGCGAATAACTCTGCTCCATCAACACAACACATCCTATTTCGCAACATCTCCTCCCACATCACCCTCTCCCCCTCCACCACCTTTATTTCTCTCTCTCCCGGGAAGTGACACAGAATTCTTTTTAACTGCAGTACATTCATTACAACAATCCTGCAACCCCCACACCCTCCATAAACCACCCCCTCCACCCCCCTCTATCCTCCATGCTCTTTCTCCCTCCCTACAATACAAGTGAAATAAGTGTACGTATCCACCTCCAGCAGCCACCCTGGACTTTACGCTTTCATTAAAAACATGATAGTCTAGCAGAAGAGAGGAGCTGGCTGAGAGGAGTAAACACTCATTCATATGCGGTCTTACTACAGCAGTGCTAGCACATTCCTGTGCCTCAAAGGAGCGCAGAGCCGAGCCTACAGACAGCGTGGGTGTTAGCACTGAGGCCAGCCAGCACTGCTAGCTCTCAGCCATCCTCATTTTATCTCCCTCCATTGACAACCATTGATTCTGTTCAGCGTACACACATTTAGACACAAAGACGCAGCTGTCCCTCATGCAAATGCATGTGCACACGAAGAAAATCTAAATTGCACACCAAAGGTCAAAAACATGTGGGTATATGTGAAATTATGCATGCATGCACACACACACTCTTTCTCACACACACACACACACACTGCACCTCACAGATAATGGTGGATGAATAGACAATATATACCGCGAGTCAATAGTAATTTGTCATTTGCCATTTCAAGCAATGTTGCAAATCAATGGCTGAGACTGCTTTATGGAATTATTGGATTTTTGCGTAGCTGTGATGAAGTACCTGGATTTGTCGGGTATTTAATTCAGTGGATGAGGCAAAAACAGACTTTCCCATTTGGTTATACGTCTATAAATGGTTTTTCAATATAGGTTTCATCAGGTAACAATTACTGCGAAGTTCTTACACACTAGAAAATTGTATAGATGGATACATCCCTGTCAGACCAAACTAAATCCTGCACACTGCTGATGCCTTGAACTCACTTTAATAGCTGTGTTTAGACTTACATTTTTCCTGATGTCCGATGTCCGATGACATGTCTTTAATAAAAGGTCCAAGTGATGGGCCAAAACCATTTACTATGATGATAGCTATTTCAAAATTGCAATTAAAAACTTTTACGGCCTCAAACCAGGACAATTTTTATTATCAATAAATCTCTCTATAAGTTGTGTGTGCCCGCGTCCCAAAAACTCAGGGCGATGCCTTAAAATAGTTATTTTGCCAGTCCAGCCATCCAAAGTCCAAAGCTATATTCCACTTTGAGAGCATGCTAATATTTATGTTTAATATCGTTCACATTTGAGAAGTCTGTTTGACATTTTAGCTTGATAAATTATTTAATATATATATATATATATATAAATACATAAATTCCATATCCATATGAATATGGATGTTATCCATAACATCCACTGGTAGTAGCTAATAAATATTTTCATTATCTATTCATCTCTTTTTTATTTTTTTTTATTAATAATTGTTTACTGACGAAAGCCCTTTCCAGTTTCCATCTTAAAAGCACTTAACAATATAAAAATGAGAAAAGCAGCAAGTCCTCACATTAGAGAAGCTCCTTGAACCAATGGATATTAGGCATTTTGCTTCAAATTATTAATTGGTTATCAAAATGATTGTCAATGAATTCTCTGTACACTGACATATACGTATCAATAGTTTTTACTCACACACACAAGCTATGCATCATATTGGCATTCAGCACACAACACAAACTGGCCAAGATGTGAAGCCAACAACAGGAATCCCTTATAAAGAATAACACACACCAAAACACACACAGACACACACCACACACACACACACACACACACACACAGTGAGAGCTCATTGTCTGATCTGAAGAGAGACTTGAGAGTAGTTTGGTGATGCAGAGGAGGACAATGAGGAGGAGCAGGAGAAGAAGAAGAAGAGATGCCGAAGAAGCCGAGCCAACAGAATAGGCAGGGGGAGAGACGGACAGGCAGAGCGAGGAAGGGGAGGGCAGAGCAGCAGATACACGGTGAGAATGAGGAGGAACAGGCTGAAACATCGAGTAGAGAAGTGCAGTGTCTGTGGGACGCCATCGATCCGACACTGACAGGAATAGACAGCCAGACCAGAACCAGCTGAAGTGCTCGGAGACACACTGCTGCTGACCGTACACACATCTGAACAGCAACAACTATTCATACATGATTAAGCAAACACTCTTTGTCCACACATAAGATTCAAATGAGTACTAGTTCATCCATGATCAACGGCACATGCAACATGTCCTTTAGGTCTCAATCTGGCCATGTTGCATGTACCGTTGATCACGACAACGCACACGCTTGGGTGAACTCCTCCAAATGTCCCCGTTTTTGTTTGCCACGGCTTCGTTCTGTACAACACCACCTGCAAACAGGCAACAACATCACATGATGAGTTGCATTTTTCATGTGTCCACTGGGCTGCATATTTTAACTTTGTTTACACCTCATTCCACTCATGCTTCTCTTTGCTTATTCCGAGATTAATCTAATTAGCTGTTTTAAGGCTAAACTTACTGGGGTTGCAAGACAATTTGTGCACCTCCATTAACATAAATGCCTGCACTTATGTAAAACAAGCATTAACTCTCCAGCAGGGACAATAAAGACAAAAAGTAACTTATCCCATCTTATAACTAACCCAATGACTTCAGAGTCCTCGCGACACTTCCGGCAGCAAACAGACCTCGTGAGTAAACGTGCATCAGTCCGCAGGGCAGCTTCGGACAGTAGTTTGAGTTTTTGCTGAAGTTTAATTCAGTTTCAACTGCACAGGGCAATCTGAGGACAACTGGCATCAGATTCAGACTCCCTGAATAGCCCATGCACACCCATGCAGGGCTGAGCAATATGGCTGAAATCAAAATCACAATATGGAATTTATTTTTTCCTGAAATTGATAATGGTGATTTTGTTTTTCAACTGCAATTTGTGTGGAATGATTCATTTGGGCAACAGATTTTTGTAAAAGGATAACACGATATGATCTTCAGTGCTGAAACAACTTGACAAAAAAAAAAAAAGGTATCAGTTTTATATCATTGAGTATTTTTGGCTGTTGGCTGGACAAAACAAGCTAATTTAAGGCTGTCGCCTTAGAAATTTTACATTAGGACATTTTAGAGATCAAACAAATGGTTTAATTAAGAAAATGATCTGTAGATGAATTGATCATGTAAATCATCCGTTGAATAATCTTTTGTTCCAATACTATTACACTGAAAATTAATATACTATGTAATGATTTTGAATTATTGCCGGGCCCTACGGACACAACCGAAGACCAAACCAACAACAACAGAATATAACTGTAAAACGATTTAAGCCTGGTGATCAAACATGAACTTGTATGTTTATCGCTTGACTGACTGGTTTCCAACGACACATCAGACTGGTCGACAGTTTTACTGACTGGTTGCTGCCATCAGTGCTTGTGTAGCGAACATTTCTGCCTCCCTCCCTGGCCTGGCTGGGACTGATTAAAGCCCTCTGCTGAAACAAGGTCATAATTCACTTAGCCATTTCCCAATTTCCGCATAATTACCCTCCTGCTTCACGAACGCTAACACGCGTGAACCCACACGCACCCACACACATTCGCACCAACGCTCAGACACAAACACATTTCCTCTCTGATTTGTGTCATTACTGAGAGGAGAGTGGTTAAAAGGTTTCAGAGTTGGCCTCTTAGTGACAGCTTAAATGGATAAAACCTCAATTAAAGACTCTCTCCCTCTCTGCCGCGCTCTCTCTGTGGATGGAATAAGCATAATTCTGTGTCCTCCGCAGTTTGTTGAAGTGAGGACCCTGCCTTTTCTGTATACTCTCACAAAATTCAGATCTGAAGTTGTTTACGTCTTGATGAACCGATAACAATATTCATAATCAAAGCTCAACAGTAAGCATAATTTCTGCCCAGCGAGCAGTGGCAATAGACACTTCCAGTGGCTCTCCTGCCTATTGCTCCTCTGTCCAGTGTGGCGGCTGGATTCCAGCTGCGTGCAGGTTTGATGAAACCAGCTGCGTTTTCACGTGCCGCTATATTGCCTTTATGTGGAGGATTCCTAATTGTCATGTCAGTAATTTTTTATTAACGCTTGACCAAGCTCAGCATATGGCCTCAGACTGCCACTACGCTGCTAACATTAGCCACATCACAAACACACCATATGAGCATCTGGTGTGTGTGTGCGTGTGTGTGTGTGTGCCCAAGACCACCACCACAAGTACCCCACCACCACCACCAAAAGCCCCAAGAGCGCTGGCGAGTAGTAGAGTACACATCACATAGAGAATACTCACACACACACACAGAGAGACACATAAAGCGATTTGAAACAGCTTGTAAACATCACAGCCTTGTTATTAGCACCTGATTACACTGCTGGAGCTTAGGCGTCGGCTCAGAGAATAATGTTAATATCATCAACAACATTGAGTGTGTGCGCCTGAGTGTTTAGGCTATACGCGCAAGTGTTTTTGTGTACAGCCTGCAGCCCATCGCGGTGGGATTTGTTCTCTGTGGACAGTTTGTTCAAATTTAACACATGGGTGGGAAAGATAAATTCTTGTTTCGCCCCACATTTTGCCTAAAATCTACAGATAACGAGGAAAGACGGTCATTCAGTAATTTGGCTGTCAAAAAAAAAAAAAAAGCAATTTATCCGCCTCAGACGGCACTGTTGTAACTTCAATCAGCACAAACACTGCGTAACTCTGAAACAGCTCTGTGTTATTGCAGTGTGATTTCCAAGATTCATCATTAAGATCCAAGCTGCCCTGAAAAGATCTTATTAGAGTCACTTCCCTGTCACTATTTATTTAATTTGTGAGCTCTACATTTCCTCTCTATGCCTTTACGTTACGCATACAGACATTGTCCCGGGATAACCTCCAGCTTATGCAGAACAGTGAACACGGAGCACCAAACTTCTCCAATGGAGAAGCCAATATCAATGTTTTTGACTTTGTGAGAACTCCCATGTGTCTTAGTGCAAATTCAAGTCGTTTAACTGCAATGTAAAATTAATCGCTGTTCTTTTTGTTAAAAACAAAAAATGTATGGGATGTGCTTCCCAGTACTACGCTACAATCGTTTGTATCTGCTAATTCATAGTCTTGATTCCATAGAATGAACGTCAAGAGAGAACAGCAGACAGGAAGCCTGTTTATCCAACGACTAAAGCGTTCTCTTCCAAAAAAAATAAGATGCCTCATAAATCAAGTAAAAAAAGTCAAGTTTGACATTTTAAGTATAGAGAAGTGAGGGAGAAGCTAGGCGACATAGAGAAGGGGGATTGAAAAGTGCGAGAATAGATTAATAAAAAGGCTGCAGAAAATGGAGCGATAACGCAGTGGATACTGAGGACGAGAGTCACTGTGATTCAAAAACATGAAGCAACAGCTGTTGCCAACGTGGAGGCGGCTGGTGCAGTTAAGCAGTGAGCGTGGACAGTGACGGGAGTGGAGAAAAGAATTTGCACCACATTTGAAACATACCCCATTTTCACACCTGGGCCCACCTGGCCAGAACGCAGGTGTGGCTGTCAGCTTGTCGGTTTTGGAAAGTTACAATAATTGGGCGACTCGGGCCTGCCTTTGTCCAAACACCTGAAAGGAACTTTTAATCATTTTCAGACTTTCTAAACAGCACTTCCGAGAGGGTATACAAAGAACAGCAAGATCAGCAATCACTCACACTCTCAATCTAACTGATGGCATGTTGTTGGAAGCATCCTGCGCACACAGAACTCCACACAACAACCAAACCTGGAAACACAGTTACCAAGCATCTATGATTAAGATCCCAGTCCTAACTGGGCTAAAACCATTTTATCAGCTTTTTTAACTGAGAAAAGTAATCTTGTCTGCTCCAGGATTTAGTTGAGCTGCAGAACAGCTCTAAGCTATTAGGGGTTCCCAGCAGGTGGCAAACAATATGATAAACATGCACGCATATTCCGGCAGATGTTTCATAGTAAATACAGGATATTTAATTTCAAACAGCAAACATCACTCTGAAAGATGTACAAAGATACTGACTGGATTCAATTATTTAAATTGACTGTGGATTTTGTCTGGGGTATAATGCTTCATCCAAACATGCCATTCATGCTTTATTGAAAACAAAGAAATACAGCAATTACATTGAACATAACTACAAAAGCGCTGTCTGAACCTCAAAGCTCCGAGACCACGCATTGTTCTGACATTAAACGCGATGGCAAAAAAAACCAAAATATTTTGCATAAATGTGCGACTTTCTGGGATTTGTCTTTGTCATGAATCACAAATCAATGGTCGAAGCATTGATAAGGACACATTCCAAGTAAATCCATATCAGATTATCAACACATTTTGGTTCTGCATGCATTATCCTTGATGTTTTAGCCAAATGACACAGACGTGCGCAGACAATAGAAACAGGCGGTGTCAAAACATCACCTACATCGTTATTTTATCCAACGCACATTCACATTTAAAAAGGAGTTATTATGCACAAGATGCAGTGTTACATGGTGTAAGACATTATGATCAACTTGTGTGTTATGTTTATCAGTCCAAGAACAACACGTGTAACCTTTACTTGTACGTAACTTCCTATATATAAAATGTAGGCATCTTTTTTTCTATTCCTGTATTTATCATTTCTTTCTGTTAAAGCTGGTGTGCACTGACTGAAAAGTCTGCTGGTACACAGCATTCATGTGCAGTTCTTAGCTTGTGAATTCACTGCAGTCCACCACGCTACACCTCCTCCTCCCTTGAGGTCGAGGTCCAAAAATAAATTCTCAACCTGTGGGAAACTCTAGCAGTGATGCTATGGTCTGCATTTTATTTTATTTTTCCTGCATAACCTTACTGTGTCTAGATCATCTGGCCATTGTTGTGAATGTGTTCAATCCACAACTGAAACTCAGAAAATGTATTTAATAATCACCGTTAATTTCACTTTATGATTCTGATTGATGTAAAATGGCGATGTTCTTCTTAAAAGGAGAACGTCTTTTCCTTGCCAAGTTCACCTTAATTGTACTTTTGGTTCTAGACAACAATTCAAAACAATTCCTTCAAAGCGTGCCAACCGCCGAGCCACCAGCATGGAATCAGTGGGCACTTAAATCAATACCAATCCTTGCAAGGCATTTATACTAAACCCTGACTTTGTGTCAGACTTGATCAGAATTGCTCAACTTGGTCCGAATCTCAGATAAGCTTGGTCTTAGCAGAATTACATCCCTAAAATCCCTAAGAACCTACTTCCCTTGAATCCAAACCATTGCAGTGGCCAGTTTGCGTTTGATTCAGGACTGAGCAAGCACGAACGTTGAACATCAAAACTTCATTTTCACAGCAATGCTTCCGATTAGTCGATCATGTAAGCGAGACAGCGTTTGAGGAAATAAAAGAGCCAATCAAGAGATGTGAAAAAACAGGGTGGGCTGGATATTTCAGGCTTGTCTTTTTCTCAAGATCAATGTGAGTGTTTTATGTGTGTGTTTAAATTTATAGCATCTGCAAGGATGTGTGTTTGAGGTGGCTTTGGTCCAAATCTCAAAGTGCGTAAGAGGAGAACAGAAGAGTGGCAAGAGAAAGAAAAGTGTGTGTGTGAGGCGAGGTAAAGGAAAACCAGCCCTCAAAGAAAGCCAACATATTTTCTAGAACTGGAAAAGATTCAGTCCAAGTTAATTTGACAGAGAAAGAGCTCCCAAAATATCACCACCCCAAGAGTGCTTACCCATCAGGCATGTGGACGATGAGAGAAGAACAGAGAGGTGTGAGCACACTCCTGAAATCTAGCTCATCCCCAAAGAGAATATATAATATAAAGAAGATATACGGACGAGAAAATAATTAACTAATTTCCCTCCTTTCTTGTACATGTCTGTTATTGCTTACCTACGAGACAATACCCATCCAATGAGAAAAATGTATTTACTTCTACGCACGGACATAAAGAGAGGGCAACAGCACGAGAGAGAGAGAGAGAGAGAGAGAGAGAGAGAGAGAGAGAGAGAGAGACACCACTGGATCTCATTATGCAAACAGAAGTCATCCATCACACAGGTGTTCTCTATTGATTTTAATTAACGACGTCTCTGTGCGAGCGTCTGCACACCACACACACTTGCACGTCGCTACGCTAACCAGAATCCATTCACCTGTACAGTATGTGGCCTTATCATTCGTTACTAAGGAACAGTCTGATCACTGTGTCTATATAACTATTATGATGATCACTGAGTCTGTGTGTGAGGTTTTTTCTTGTTTGTGTGTGTGTGTGTGTGTGCGCAAACAAACATCACAGCGGTAGACGACATACGTAACGGCAGCGCAAACACCTGTGATGGATGGGTTGTACACACATGCACACACAGAGGCGGGGCCTTGTTATAGTGAGTGAGTAATACTCTCCTTTGTGCACATATTCATAAATGTAAATGTTGTTGTCCTAAGTTGGGCTGGGAGACAGATAGGTTTGTGTTGTTGTCAGGGGCCTGCTTAATCCTATTGTCTGTGTCTACGTTTGAAACACACACACACACACACACACACACACACACACACACACACACACACACTGGGCCTGCGTGATGGTGTCTAATGTGAGAACTCAGTGTGTGGGTCATGGCACTGGCCAAGCATTATTATCATTGTTATGATGACCCCCCCACACACTGTATTATGATTCAACACAAAATCTTTCTGTATTCTTCCCGACCTCCTCTCTCCTCTAACCAATCCCGTAGTATTTCTCTCTCACTGACTCTCTCTTCTCACATCTGTGCATTATTTCTCTCCCGCCCTGCGTGAGATGTCTCTGCTACACTCTGACGAGCTGGATGAATATAAAACAAGTTCCACCTCAACATCGATTAACACACATTCGCATGTGCATTCATATGAGGGGTAAGTTCTGCTTGCAGTGGCTGGCTTCATTCCAATGGCATGTGCTGAGGTGACAGTGTCATTGATGCACGCGTGCGCAAACACACACACACACAAAGCTACTACACATCTAGAGATGTGTTTGTTTATTCTCCACCTAATCGCTTCCAAAATATACAACTGATAAATTAAGAGATATCACCAGATATCCATTATGCAAACCAGTTAACTGCTGTGTTATTAGATTACACACATACACATGTATATGCACGCACATGCTGGTGTGCGCGAATAGACACACACACACACAGCGGTGGTTAATTGCCAGGTGGTGGAAGATAATGTGTGATTTAACGGACTGATGGATTTGTTTTTGTTTCGTTCACCCATCAATGAACAGAGACATCTGTAACGGGGCAAACACACACATACACTAGTTCTCACACACACAAAAACACACACCATTATACACACATTCATGCCCAGGGATATCAGTGACAAGTGACTGATAGGCAGTAGCAACAGCCTTTGTGCAAGATGCAAAGGCAGGAAACGATCCATCTTCTCGAAGTAAAAAAAAAAAAAAAAAAAAGGTACTCAGCAGGGATGTGTGTTTGTGTGCACTAACATAATCATAGATATATGTGAGCACATTATATGCGCACATACACGTTTGTGTGTGCGTGTGTGAAGTAGTTGGTAACGGTCTCAGCCTGTCTCTTGTGGTTGATGAGTGGCTTAGGGTCAGAAGCTGGTTGAGAAACTGCAGGGTCCTGAGGCCTTACAATGTGTTTACCACTCAAACTGACAGCTATACTACAGCTTATTATTGGCCTTCTAAACCTCCACACTGCACTGTGAGTTAGAGAAACTCCAGAGAGGCCGATTGCCAATGGCTAGAGACACGCCAGCCAACCCTACAAATGTTGAATGTTGTGGTGTTGTGAGTGGAGAGATTAAAATAAATGAAGGAAACCAAAATCGGTGTTGTAGAAAATGGCTCAGAAGTGTATGAAAGAGTAGATTAGACAGGTTATCCTGCAGTTTATCTGTCTTTTGTGTGCCACTGCCCATGGCCCCTTTGTCTCCTAATTCAATAAGTAGTCTGAATTGAAAAAGTTATCCCCACTCACTGCTCATACATTGTCATTGTGTACGTGTGCAATGAGATAGAGAGAGAGAGAAAGAAAGATGGGAAGATCAGGGACGAGGCAGGTCCACTGAGATGCGGTGTTCATTAATCAACCAGTCTTTTATAAAAGACACACACACTAAAGACTGCAGGGGCTGAGAATGTTCTGCCGCTGGGATGAAAACCATATTGGCAGTGAACATGTGGAGAGAGAAAAAAAGAGTCTGCGGGGCTCTGCAGTACTCAGGTCCTGGACAGTCGGGTTAAAGGTTAGGCTGATCCAGACTGCTTTAGTCCACCCACTGCTTTGTCAACAGCAGCTTCTTTTCTTTTTACTTAACAGCAAACAGTCTGAATATGCAGCAAAAAGCAGCTGACAAATGACTTAATTAAGTATACATTTTAGAAAAGGTTAAAGCTGCTCATGTTAGGTCCCGGGGTTCAACCTTATCTTATGTGCTTTTAAGCACTTTTTCCACATTTTTATCTAAATCAACTTTTGTCTCCGTTATGAAAACGGAAAGTAGAATTTCATTAGCATGTATTATCAAATTATTACAGTGCAAAAAATGAGCACCCTCTACATTGAGACTTGCAGAAGAAATATCAGCTAAAATGCATCAGCAGCAAATGTGCACGCAATATTAGTTTCTCTAAAATGTGCGGAAATTATTTTCTCACATTCAGGAAAACTAATATTGTTTACAGTATTGTACCACAACCAATAACCTTATGTTTTCCACTCCTATTACTTTACGCAGCACTTAATGTTTAGTAATTCTGTTGTGAGGCATAAATTCACATGCCTCTTTTATTTCACGCTGTAAACTAAAATCATTGGCCCAGAGTTATAGTCGACGGACAGAATCATTGATCCTCCGCCTGCAGAAGCAAAAGTGTAATTTCTGAGTTTTCATATTGTTTACGTCTTTAATAAGCACAGTCGTAAAATGTGACTCGCTGTATATCTGACTGCTCATCTTGGAGGCCCAGTAAATTCTACTGAAGAGGTAAATACCACAAACTGAGATGTTCTGAGGGACGCCTGGTAGCCGAAAAATACAGCTTAAACATAGGCATGATTCACTGCAAGATGGAGAGCGAAAAGGAAGGTGTGTGTTAGTGTGTGACATGCGCTCTCGTGCACCTCCGAAACCTAAAATGTAGGCTGATTGTTGCATTATTTTCTGACGTTATTGAGAAAATCTAAATGCATTAGATCACACAACTTGCTGAGTTGCTCAATAAAATTAAATCTTTACAACAATCTGTCGATATTTCAGGTCAAAACGGCACTCAGTTGAAAATTAACAACATTTATAAAGTGCCACTGAATTTAACAAATTAAAAGTGGATTTACAGATTAGGACATGGTGAAACGGAGCTAATACAACATAAACTTAGGAGAGGTTATCGTGGATTGTAGTAAGACAGATAAGCCTACAGTGTGTTGCTGCAGACAGACGCTACATTCTCAAGGATCCAGCAGCAGAGCCTTGGACTCTGAGGACAGTATTAAAAAGGAAGCTTTAACAAAAAAAAAGAGAGGGAGAGAACGAGAGAGGAAAATCTTTTTCACTTCAATCGAGATAGGGGCGAGGAGCGAGGGATTAGGAGGATAACAAAAAGGCCAACGGACTGAGAGTAAACAAGAAAGGGGGTTAGAGAGGGATAGAAGGAGAGAGCAAGTTGGAGGGGGAGCAAGAAGGAGAGATTGAATAGTGACACTGCTACAACACAATGGGGTCAGGATGAAGAAGTGCTCCTAATTGAACCAGATAGAGGAGAAGACAGAGAAAGAGCCCTGAAAGACTGAGAGAGGAGAGCCACATGACGGAGGAAGGAGGAGAGGAAGGCGACAGAATCACATGTGATTCCTTTCTACTCTTCAGCCATGCACGGCTGAAGGTAGAGGGGAGAGAAGTCACTGAATAAATAGTAATGTGCACAGATTGATGCTGGACTGAGGAACAGAAGCTGAATGTGTCTGACTCGTCGTGCAGTCTAGTGAAGATGCTGAGAAGATGGTTGAAAAGCCACCTTGGCTTCACATTAGGGCTCTGACAGAGCGGTTTGAGGCTCAAAAGACAGCTTTACCATACAGCGAAACATGAGAGGCCTGTGTGAATAGCTTTTGTGGGTCAAAATCATTTCTTACACTTAAAAGAGAGAAAGATGTGGACGGAGATGGTGGCTGCATTAGATAGATACAATAAAGCAAAGCTCAAAGCTGCAAGAAACCACAGATGAACTGAAAGTGTGATGGTGTGAACCTGACCTCCCAGGGAGTGCAAATCAGGACATTTTCTTTCTCTTTTAACAGGTGGAGAACAGAGAGAACGGCACATGAACACACACACACACACACACACACACGCACACTGATAAAACACGAGGAGGAGTGGGGGTGGTCTTACTGTATGTTGGAGCTGTTCCAGTAAACGGAATGCCTGTTGGCTGACACCTGGAGCAGGTCCGCCCAGGTGAGACTCGTTAGCACCCAGAGAGACAGCGCTACCAGGGCCATGCTCTCGGCTCCTCTCCCGGCCTCCGTCCCTTTGGTCTCTCCGGCCACTCTCTCGGTCCCTTCACCCCACCAAACAACGCGACTCAAACATCCCAGCAAATGCCTAACAGACGGGAGAGGGGGGGAACAAAAGCTTCATGCATGCATTCAGACGGACACATTCAAAGACTGTAAGACTTGCTCTGCTTAATAACTGTTGTAAAACTCAAAGTCTATTGTGGCAGCCCCTCTCCCTCGTCCCTCCCCCCCATAAAACCAGATACCGACCCCCCACCCCAACAAATCCTGTGGCTTCAAACAACGGGGGTTTCTGGAAGTCCTTATGAGCGGGTCCCCCCCTTTGACCGGTCCTCTCTTCTCACCGGGTACTGCTGCTTCTGAGCCCGTCAGAGGAGTGCGGGAGGCCGGTCTTCCTCCGGGCATGAAGCGGTCCTGTCCGCCGGGAAAGAGTTGCGCGCTGCTGACGCGAAAAGACTCAGTGAAGGAACACGAAGGGTGGACAACAACAAGGGTGCTCAAATAGTAGATATTAAGCAAGTCCTCTTCTTTTATAAACTGTTCTTCTCGTGCAGTTTCTTGTTTTCCTTCCAAGGATCCGAGAGGCGCAAAGCGCGCGGGGGCCACAGAGCTCTGTAATCGCTGCAAACAATTGAACCAGCCAGTTTCATTAGGTCTTCAAGACTCTATCCGACAACCATCGTTTACGGTGAGCAGCCTGCACACCCGACTCTCTCCTTTCTCTTTCTCTCCTCCTTCTCCCCTCTCTGTTTGGTAGGCAGCGCTCGTTCACTTTCTAACTCCACCCCCTGCAAGCGACAAAAGCGCATTCCTCCAATATTGTGGCAGAGTCGCAGCACATCAGGCATCACTGCGACTTGGAGTTTTTTTTTTTGTCAACTATTCGACCTCCACCGCCGGTGTAAAAGTAGAAAGCTTTGAATCCCCCCTCTTCCAGATACGTCTGCAGCCATTATCTGCAGTCTATTTTTTTCAACGTAACACTCCTCCTCCTCCTCCTCCTCCCCAGCCACACACACTTTTGCATTTTTATTAGGCTACAAAGGCTAAAATAACACCCAAAGACTCACGCGCACACACACATATTTTCCCACTATCACCCTCCTTGCCTGGATCCCCCAGACACTGTAAGTCAGTCATTATCATGTACAATCCTCTTATGGCTGCAGCCCATTAACACGCATGCTCACGTGCACACGCGCATGTCCTCTCATGTAATCTCCATCCACTATAAAGAAAATATAGAAACTGTACAGCCTATTATAGGCCTAATTTATATTAGGGATGCTCACATGATGTTGGGACTCAACTTAATGTAAGCTTGGAAACTTAGCTTTGTGACAGAATTCCTAACGTGTTTTATTTTGGAAGTAATCCCATAAAGACATTTTTAGATGTCAAATGTATTAAAGCAGTTCGGTTTTAACAGATTTTGAGTTCTTTTCAGGCAGGTGGTATGAGGCTTGTACCTCTGTCCTGCAGAGACATGGTAAAATGTTCAGTAATTTGCCCCCCTCTGTCACCTCACAAACTGTGCATCTAAGGTGTGTTTGTGTGTGAGAGAGAGAAAGACAGAGAGAGAGAGAGAGAGAGGCCAGACAGGGAAAGAGACAGGAGGAGGGAGTGAGAAAAAGAGAGAGATTGCAGATAGGGTAAAGATTGTTACAGTTTTCTTGCTGCCTGCTGGGAATGAGTTGGTTAAGGAGAAGTCAGAATGATTTATTGGGAGAAAAAAGGGAGGGAAATGGGGAGAAGGAGAGCAAGAAAGAGAGAGAGAGATGCGATGCCATCGGGGAATCCCTCTGTCTTATTCAGTCCGTCCACCCCTCTCATGAGCTGTCCATTTAATCCCCCCTCTGTCTGTCTCTCTCTCACGTCTTCCTCTCTTCCTCACCTCATTCCCCCATTTCCAATGCGAACCTCCACCCTGCACTCGCTGTTACCTGGCTCTGCTATTTTGCCTCTGTCTTTTGTTAGCTTTGTCTCTGGTGGTCTACCTGTCTCCTCTGCCTCCCTCCATCTCTCTCTGTTACAGCAGGCGTGCAACTTTTTAATGAGCCCTCCTCCTTTGCTTCCTTTCCTTGCTCCTCTGTCTATGCCTCCTCAGTCTCTCCATGTTGTGTCTGTTTATCACTGCACTGCATTGTGTAGTATCACAGCCGCACAGTCGAACACCTGCTCCAATTAAATATACATGCCCAGATACAGTGTATGCATGTACATATAAACACGTATTCACTCTCTTGCTTTCTGCCCTTAAAGGGTTGGTTCACCCAAACTACAAAAATACATATTTTATGATTAAGCCCTGCAGCGGCATCCGTGCAGATAGTATTTTTAGGTTTGTTTCTTCTGCCTCTGAAATTTCTGCTGCCATTCCAGTGCAATGCTAGAAATGGAGTTTCACTTTTAAAAGATGCAATTTGGGAATTGCTCTTAATGAAAACATTGATATTACATGAGATCAGTATCAATCTTCTTGTCTGACTGTCAGCAAGAAAGCAAATGAGCTTATTTAAACAATTGCTTTAAAGGAAACATCTCCAGAATCCAGAGAGCAGAATCGCCAGAGGGTTTTTATGAAAATGAGGAGGTTCTTTCCTGACCTTGGGAACACATATCTTTGATCAGATGTTTTAAACTCATGGGTCACCTTCTAGCTCTTTATGGGGATTTCACCCATATCCCATTGCCTCCTTTAGCATATAAAACTTTCTCAGGTGTCATCACCTTTACTGGTGTTGCATAAAAACTAGACCACTACCTGTAGACTGCATTCTATCACACATATAAAAACAGTTCACTGCGTTTTTCTGTGGGTTCTCCAGAACAACAAGGATATTGTTTCAGGAAAGATGTTGCTGTTGATTTAAATGTCTTTATTTTTATTAATGACAGATGATCACAACCAAAAACTAAAAACTAAAAACAAAACCAGCTGGATAGATTACCCTAGAATTAAGGGAGGAAATGTGAACTGACCCTTTAAATCCCAATCTATGGAGCATGGACGATTGACTGTACGGAGGCTACAGGGGGTTGGTTGTAAAAATACCATATGGCTATATTTGAAAGGAAATCAGGTGCAAGAAGACAACGTTGGAAATTGAACACCAACGGATGCAGGGATTTCATTCTTTTTTGAATAACAAAAATTTGATTTTCTCGCTTTTACATTTGGTTTCTTTGAAACAGACGCTGACATGTTCTATTTCAGAAATCGCCCCTGTCCATTCTAATCATCCAGGTTGGATTTTCCAGGCGTGGGTTGCAGTGCTATTGGATTACTTTTGTATTGGGGTTATTATGAGAAACGACCTCGGGGCTGACTGCATGCGGTGACACCAAGGCTCTTATGACATTTCCAACCCAGAGTCGGCCAACAACACATCTGTCAAGTGCTCCTTTCTTCAACCCCGAAATCTAATCGGAGCTTTCTCATAGCACTGACAATTGGATATTAGGCCCCTAATATCACATCCCTCTCTGGGGCCCCAGGAAGTAAACAATGCACATATGAACCCAGCAGGACCCTTGTATGTACATGAACATCATGTGAATATACAGTAAACACTTAGTATTTTCTGTACACTTGAATGTGCGTTGCATTTCAATGACATTCTTGAACTGGGAGTCTCTTTCTCACTCCACCTCCCGCTCACTCTGTGTCTTGGCCTGCTTCGCTGTTCACTGTTGTGTTAGTAAATTGTACTGACACTCCTCCCGCCTCCTCTTGCTCCCTCACCACCTCTGCTGCTCTCCCACCCTCCCTGTCCCTCTCTCACCCGACTGACTGACACGAATTTTCAATCTCTCTGTTTACCTTTCACTGCTGTGCCTAAAACAACACTGGTACAGGCTAAGAGCAAGGAGGAGACTGGGGGGGGGGGGTTGATGGTGCTGGAGATGGAGCTATGAACGACAGAGCGTCAGAGGAGGCAAAAAAGAGGGAGGAGGACGAGGAGAAGAGGTTCCACTAGATTGGATGGGAGGAGGAGAACAGCAAGAGGAGGGGGAGGCGGAGAGACGATGCAAAAAAAGAAACGAAAGAGGTGCAAAAAGAGAGAACAGGGCTTTCTCTGTTTTGGTTGGAGAGGAATCCAAGGGGGAATGAGGAGCGAGAAGGAGTGAGGGGTTAAGGGAAGAAGAAGAGGAGAGGAGCTGATACTTTTGAACAGTCACGCAAACTGAGCCAGCGAAAGGGGACGGAGGAGAGGAGACGGGAGGGGGGAGGAAAAGGAAATGAAAGGGTGGAAGAAAATGTAAGTCAGAGTTGGGAGAAAGAGTTAGATGGGGCACAGAACATTAGGAGTGCAATGAGATATAGAGAGTGAGTGAGGGAGAGAGATTTATAGAGGTGCAGAAAGAGGCAGAGGACAGCAAGAGTGATGTGTGGAAAGAGGGTATTTTTTTTAAAAGACGGCAGGGATGGAGGAAGAGAGGGAGGAGAGGGTGTGTGTGTAGAGAAAGAGAGAGAGCTCAGAATAGATATGCTCTCAACAGCATGAAATATTGAACGAAGGAGACCGAACACAAAGAGGGGTGAAGAAAATGGAGGGACTGATAAAGACAAATACAATCGTTTTGTGTGTGCGCGTGTGTGTGTGTGTGTGTGTGTTTGTGTGTGTTGTTTTGGAGACAGAGGAAGATGAGAGAGAAGAAGAGTAGGTGACAGGAATATGAAGAATAGTTGGTGGTGGCTGGAGACTAACATCCACTCTCTCTCTCTTTCTCTCTCTCACCCAAGCGTTGCTTTGAGTTGAGATTACGCCCAAGTGTGGAGGAGATGGAGCGAAATTTGGTGGTGTTGAAAATATTACACTGCAGAATACGTTTCATCACTACTTGTACCATTCCAACACACACTCACTCACACACACACACACACACACACACACGCACACACACACACACACATGCACGAACCCCCTCCTTTGATCTCACTTTTCACTGATCTTCTCTCCTTCCATGTCAAATATTTAGGCTGCATTTGGCAGGTTTGACGAAAATTACCATGGAGAAATGATTTTATTTATTTAACTTCCACATCAGAAGTCAGTGTCAGTAGCAGCGAGAGGATGATCCCAAATTTAAACGAGAGGAGACCGGCACTGATCCAAAAAAAACTGGAATCTGCTGAGCTTCCCGTTTCAGACATTAATTTTAATGCAGGGAATCTCTGTTGCCAAATTTCTGAGGAAACGCCATGAGCGATATGTTTAGAAAAGGTAATGAAAAAAGTTCAGATGGTTAAAGAAGACATTTTGTGACATTCACACACACAAATCCACACTCAAGGTGATGAGTCAACATTCTCAAGTGTCAAGATGATGTTTTATGTCTCTTTTTGGATAAATGAATGTATTTTTTAATTAATTCAGACTGTGCAGCCCTGCAAGGAATCACAATCTCCAGCTTAGCCCGAAAGGTGTATCATTTTAACAATAACATTGATAGAAATCGCTGACTAGAATCACACACAGAGAATGACGCAGAATTGCAAATCTCTCTTTTTTTTCTCCCCTCTCTCTCACACTATCACACTCGTACACAAAGACCTGTATTCAGTTACTCTGCATTTTCTTAACCAGAGATCTTGACATAAATCAGATAGAGCACATCAGTGAAGGGAGAGATGAGTTTACAGTGGGTGAAGAGGAAAAATAATTAGAAAGAAGGACAGCTGCAGTAATAAAAATGACAAAAATGAGTTTACACATTCTTTAATAAAAAAATACAAACCTTTATTTTTGCAGCATTAATACAACATTTTGGACAGATGAAAGTTACATAAACATACATTTTCTAAAAGATATGACAGGACAAAATTAATGAGTAGTACATACAGTTTATTTGTTACTAAAAATGACATAATTACTATAACTACAATAGCAGTAAGAACATTTGTTTCACTAAAAGAGTCCTCACCATCATGTATTTATAGAGAAAGAGAAATGTGATAGATCACACCATACGCAACACATATATACAGATGTGTGACAAGTTAAAGAGAAAAAAGACTGGTTGGCAAATGAGGGAGTGGGGGGGGGAGGTCTACGGTAGGTCAAGTTAAACTGAACGTGTGAGGGTGAGCTGTTGTCTTAGTTTGGTGAGGTGGCTGTGGATGCTGCCATCACAAAGTCGGATGTGGCCATTGTCCCCCTTGAAGAGACCACTCCCATCAGGATATACATTTTAATTACAGAATAAGGTCAATTAGATGTTTTACTCTTGATGCAAAATCAATATCAAATGGGCTTGCTAATTATTTTCTACATCACAGAGAACAATAGGATGTTAATTGCTTAATTGTATTATTCAGGACACAGTATTTGAACATCTATACTAATTTTTTTAGGTTTTTCTTTTCTTTTGGCATGGGTTTGTAAAAATCACAAACCAGGCAAGAATGTAAAAAGTTTAGGCTACTAAAGTAGATAGTTGGAGCAATGTGTGTATGTGTGTCTGTGCATGAATGTGCAGTGCTGCAAGCTTGTGTATAAGAGTGGTTGGGCTTTGGGGCTATTTAGACAAATGTTCCTGACGCCTCATATATCACAAGTCTCAGTATTAGCCCCCGTGAGTGTACTTCTGCAGACAGCACAGAAACACTGAAGACAGCAGGTACACACACAGGCAGACAGACACATACACAAGAGCATCCCCTCCCCTTCGGATCCACAGACAGACACACATGCACACACAGAAAAGGAACAGGTGCAGGTTGAAAAAGCCAGCTGCCACCCGTTCTTTGTAACATCTACATTTCATCAGCCACAGCAGCAGCGGCAGCGGCAGCAGCACAGGTGACACCGAGCCCAGTGGGCACTGAGATTAGGAGAGTGGGAAGAGGTTTACCTTACACTGTCATCTAAGGTCAGATTTGCATTTTCCTTTTATTGTTAAAGGTTAGGCATTCCGGTGGCTAAGCTGATCTGAGATCAATGCCTAAAGGCACCTTCAACCCTCAAGAACGGCTCCTTGGAGCTTCTGATGGTGACATCATATCTGTGCAGGAAGTTGAAATGACAGTGGGGAGAGTTTTGCCCATTTGGCCCATCATGATTGGTAGACAGTCGGTGTCCTCTACGTCTATATCTCTGTAGCTCACTGTCTCTCTTCTTTCTTTCCATCTCCCCCCATTTCTTTCTCTCTTGCCTGTAGCTTTCTCTTTGTCATTCTATCTATCCCCTTATTTCTGTCTCCACTGCTATCTCTGTCGCCCTATTGCTCCTGGCTTCCTCCTTCCTTGCTCTATCTCTATTCGCCCGTTGCTCCAGGCCTCCCTCTCGTGCCTCTGCTCAGTCGCTGTGAGGAAGTGCTGTCAGGTGAAACCCTGGTAGATTAACCTCTGACACTCAGCAGGAGGTGGGAGCGATTGACTTGAAATTACTATCAATGTAGCATGTGGGTGTTGGTTGAGCATTGTGTGTCTCTTCTCTATCTGGGCAGTATGATGGCTATCTGGGCCAGCACAGTCAGCCAGAAAATTTAAAGGGTGAAATACATTCTGGGTTGTGATGGTGCGTTATGGGTGTAAGTCTTTGGTGTCCATACCAAAGAGGATGAAAAGCCATTTCTGCTGCTCTCAGCAATCTGGAGCTTACTGCTGTGTCCAGAGCATCCGTATACACAAACATTTTAACACACACACACACACACACACACACACACACACAAAGAACTCAAGACAAATACAAATGAAATGTTGTTTTTCTCTTCTCTTATACTGACTTTGAATGGCATCTGATTCGGCAACAGGGAATGCTGAGGGCCCTCTTCTGCAGCTCGTCTGATTGAGTTTGTGTGCATGTGCACCAGCGTGTGCAGAATATTTACGACTGCATGTGCATGTGTGCGAGCGCACGTGTGCGTTCGTGCCGAGACGGGGTGCTGTGAAACAGAGGTTCTGACTCCCAGCAGTCCTTTGTCACACTGACTGACTGACTGCTGAAAGGCTGAAAGCAGGAAAGCCATTTTCAGACTGCGGGGCTAAATGATGGCAGGTACTCCGATCCATCTGCAGCTCGCTACAATAACACAATACAGACCAGTCATCAACAGCCCTGTCATCTCCATCTGTAAATGCACTTCACACAGCCCCCTCTGTCTCTCCTCCTCCTCCGACTGCCATTCAAACACTTTGTTGCTTGTGTAACTGTCCCCTAAACCCAATTGGCCCTCATATAGCTGAAGTAAATCCAGATTCAGTGAAATCACTTGTGTGGCTCCTTTTCCCCCAGATTCCTTGTTTTGTTTGCATCATGTCATCCTCAATTTGTTTTAGAGTTGCTGCTGAATGTATTGGCTTGTTGTTTTGGGGGGAGGGTGGGTGGATGAGGGTGTCACTTGGCTTTAATGTATGACTAACTTGGAGTAGCTATGTATTTCTGGTGGTGTCGCTGCAACTTCTTGAGCCTATTGATGAGATTAATGACTGGAATGACTAAATGGGCCGTCACAATACATGGCTCTGGAGACTTACAGGGGTGGGCAGGCTTTTATGCCGGCCAAGCACTAACACAAGCAGCTGCAACAGAGACAGAGCAACATAAAAAAAAAAAAATTTCAAGGTGAGGTGAGAAGAAAACAGAGAAAAAGAGATGGCAGGTGGCAGAAGAATGCATACGGTAAAAGGGTGGAGAGAAAGGAGGAATAAAAGCGAGTGGCAGGGACGAAGGGAGGGAAAGAGAGATAGTGAGTAAGTAAAAGCAGGTCTGGTCCAGGTGGGGTTCAGACAGTCAGTATGTTATTTTAGGAGGACAGAGGGAGGGAGGGCGAGAGAAAGGGCTGGATGGAGGGAGGGGAAGATGAATGTAGTTAATTAAGATGAGCAGGCGGAGGAGACAGTGTGGAATTACACAAACACTAATTAGAGTCTTCGTTAGGGGGCACGAAACGAGAGCAGCACATCCATCATCCCAACCCTCCATCCCTCTTTTCTCCCTCCTTCTTTTCCTCTGCTCTCTACTGCTCTTGCTTTAGCATGGCAACCATATTTCCTCCCATGATTCTCCCCACTGCCCCCGCCATCTCCAGTCCTCTGCTCTGCCACCTTTCATCCCACACTTTCCTCCCTCCATCTTCTCTTGCCTTCTCAGTTTCCCCCATCGATCCCATCAGCAGTTAACTAAATAGGTGCGATTCAACATCTGGAATCGTAGTTGAAGCAACTTGTGCTCTCCCCCTTCCTTCACTTTGATTTTTATTCTGTGTTGTCACATTATTCCTTCTTTATTTATCACGGCTCCAGGAAGGATTTCATCTCCACTCTCCCTCTCCCACTTCCCTGTTACGTGCTGACAAACACACACACACATTAACTGTACCAAGTCAGCACTATTTTTATTGTCTCTCCAAGCCAGTCAATGCTTCCTCTTGTCTTGCTGCTCCTGCTCCACTCCTCCTACATACAGTATACACAGCACTGTAAACCACTTACCTCTTCTTATCTTGCTTTCTCGCCTCTTCTCTCTCTCTCTCTCTCTCTTTTATTTATTTATTAATTTTTTTACACACAGGCTCTGAGCACTACTGTTGTCCTCTTTATCTTTTCACTGTCCTCCCCTGGCTCATCCTTGATTCCCTGCTCTAACCGAGGAGCAGATCAGCCTGTCACTGTTGTCGCCTGCCTCTCCCTCTCCCCTCATGAGACCACAGGGATGGAGGGAATAATGAGGGATAAGTTGGGCTGAGGGTGGTCCATGCCAGTTCTTGTTTTTGGCATTCGTATACATACGCACAGCATGAAGCAAAATAATACCATACGCATTGTGTAGTCCCAGGGCAAATGATTGCAAAATAAACTTAAATGAGTCAAGTATTTACTGACTTACTTTAGCCCATTATCTACACATTTACTTAAATTGTGTTCATGTTCACATTGATTTGCTACCTTCCAGGTTTAATAAATATTAGAGATGAAAAGATGAAACTGGCCTGACATAGTCATCTATCATAACAAGCATATAGTTACCTTTTATGAAGTTACCAAAGCCTGGCAATACAATTGGAAAAGGAGACAACTGTTTCCATACAGTTTTTTCCAAATTTCAACTGACCTACCAGTTAAATAAAGCTATAACGCTGATACAAAGCATTTTTTTGGGATGTTTTATTCCTTTATTAAAAAGTAGAAAGGCCTATAGAGAGATGCCATGGGGACCAGGTTGGACTCAAACCAAGGACGTTGCTGTTCATGGTTGGCGCTGTAACCAAAGCGCACAATATTATTCTTTAAAGAGAATTTGTTTCTTCCCCAAATTTCCATATGATGGGTCATCATATGTTTTCAAATAAATATGGATACTTGTATTTTGATGGTCAGGAACATATTTAAAGATCCCCTCCAGACATGTTTTAAGACTTCTGAGATATTGAATAATAATTTGTGTCTAATGTGGTTTTTCCACAAAAAGTTCAATTACCTTTTTATAGAAGTATATTTATTCCTTCCCCTTCATTGGAAAGTCCATTATCTACTAAAATACACATATTTTTCATTTCAAACTCAAGCTGTCTCCTACTTCACTGAAAAGGTCTTTCTGAGTCTATGTACGTGGGAGGCTTCAAGTTTCCATGTCAGACTTTTGCTGCCTTGTCCAAACGAGTTGTGATGTGACAAAATCCTGCTTGCATGTACACATATTAAACTGAGATTTAAGTTGAGCACAGATAAACTTTCCTCCATTTGCAGATGAACCTGAAAACAGACTAGTGTCAAACTCTGCCCACACATCATTCTGCAAGGTGAAGCTCAAACATCCAAGGAAATGAGCAATTAGCTAAACAACCTTTTGAGTGGAAGAGGACATTCAGGACATTATCTCTGGAGGTAGAATTACAGTGGAAGATACAGTAGTGCTTCTTTGAAATGACTGAGATGCTACCTGTATCTGTTAAACCAATAGCAGTGGTGTGTTACTAGCAGTCAACATAGCATGACTAAACATAAATATTGTAAAATGTTGTTCAGTATTCTCACTTATTTTCTTCGGGGGTTCCTATGTGAATATGTATTATTTATTTCTTGCTCCCTGCCCTTTGACCCGGACCTGAGTTTTGTGTGAGCTTCTTGCTGCAGGGTCACAGACAGACAGAGCAAAGGACTCCCAACTGTTTGCAGCGTGCTCAAAGTTGGAGCCTACTAACGAGCTACCGTCTACCTGCCCGTCATGTCTAGGTGACCCCAGAACACCTATGGCATGGTAATGCACCAACTATGCTTCAATTCTTTACACAAACAAAACAGAAGCAACCAAAACACTGGAGAAATGCAAGAGATGTCAAGATGATTCAAAGGTTACAAAAACGAAATGGGGAGGAATTTCAAAAACAGTCATTCGAGAGGTTTTTCCAAATTTTTTAAGATTTGTCTATAACTTTCAGTGACGTTAGCGGCATGGCTCTAGGGATGACAATGTCAGTCTGTCAGTCTGTCGTTCCACCACTTTGGTCCAGGCTGAAATGTCTCGACAGCTTGAGAATGGGTTGCCATGAAACGCTGCACCGACATTTATGTTCCCCAGAAAATGAATCCTTGATGACTTTGATGATCCTGACTTTTTTTCTAGCACCATCATGAGGATGACATTGTTTGTTTTTAATGAAATATCTTGATAACTATTGGATGGATTGACAAAGTTGGGTACAGATAGTCATGGTCCCTAGAGGATGATTTGTAATAACTAAGCACCATCATCAGGTAACATTTAAATTATTTTGTCCAGTCTTTTGGTGTGTGACAAAATTTCTGCAAACCTAAGGACACTCCCATCAGTCTCAGTTGTTCTTTATGTTTAGTACTACATAGTTAAGGTTAGCTTGCTAATAGGTTAAACATATTAAACATACTTGCTAAACATCAGCATGTTAATATTGTCATTGTGAGCAGGTCAGAATTCTGTTGTGAGCATTTAGCTCAGTACCGCATTACAGAGCTGCTAGCATAGCTGCAGACTAGCTTATAACATATTTAGATGTGTGTAAAGTGTAAAGCAGATGTGTTTGGGTGACACTTGCATGAGGAAGTTTTTCAAAATGATTTCCACGTGCAGGCCCCACTTAGCCAAATGCTGTTCTAAAACAAAATCTACATTGTCATGTGCTGCTCCTGAACCGTTATGTTTCATCAACTAACAAAGCTTGCATTATTTTTCAGTATTTCCTTGAAAGTTTGTAATGCCCTTCAAGGGTTAGTTTTTGGGTAGTTTCTATTATTTATGTGTCCCCTCCTAAGGTCATGGTCACAGTGAGCTGGGACTCTATTGCAACAGCAGATCACCCAGTAAAACCAGTACCAGGAGCATCACCTCGTCTGTTGTCTTGCATCAGTAATCACTGTGGCACCTTCAGATTTCTCCTGGCCAGCACAACAGTGGCATGCTAATTTACTGTGAAACCAGCCTAGTGTGTCCCATCACTGCACCTCCTGTAATCCCTGCAGGTGAGAAAGAAGGAGAGATGGATTCCTGAGTATCTGATTGAGCAGCACACAAGATGAATAATTGATATGTAGGTTCTCCATCCCAATGAACACACAGACGCACAAACACCAACTGTCTTACAGCCCATGCAGTCACCAGTCTCTCAGGCTAAACTAATCCTCCAGGAAATGTAATACGTGATTCAATTAGTAGCAGCATATAGTGCCAGCAACCTCCTGTGTATGACATGGCAATGTGTGTGTGTGTGTGTGTGTGTCTGGAAGCACTCTAAGTATAGAGCTGAACTAAGTCCATTCATTAATGTAAAACCATTTATTAATATACGCAGCTTTCCTCTCTTTTAGATCCTCGTGAATGAAGAGGCAGAAATGCGGAAGAGAAAAACTCAGATATATAGAGTAAAATGTAAAATAAAAAGCTATCAAGTAATTTTAGATTTTGATGACAAAATACAGAATAATAACATGAAACATAAACATGAGATTCTTATATTTTAAAATCCAGAAAATCCAACCTCAAAAATGTATAAAACCACAAACAAAAGCCGTAGTCTCAAGCTAATGTTTTTTCCAAATGATCCTTTAGGTTTTCCATTATTCATCATCTTGTTTTCATGCACTCACTGTTGTTTTCTACGCTCGCAGCAGTAGAATGATGCCACCGTCTTTCAAGTCTACTTCTAAGGGTCAACTCTTGCCTCAGACCCTGAAGACTAAACATACAAACAGAAGGGGAGAAAAGTGCACTCATAATCTAACCGAAGGGGTATAAATGGTGAAAGTTTTTTGTGACTTTAATTTCTCAGTATTTCAAAAAATAAACATTAACATTTTATTATGTTTTTAAAGTCAGTTTGTCAGAGTAAATGTTATATTTTGATATCTTGGATTAGTCACTAAGTTGATAATGTTCCCTCTGACTCAAGTCTAATTTGAGACAATATTTCAGAGAAACAAAGCCACAAATTGTAGGCTGGAAAACATGTTGTACATTATTAATTATATATATATTATGATATATATTTTTTATTGAATATTATTATTCAGCAGAGAAATTCCTAAATTCTATTTTCATACATTATAAAGTCAGAACTTTTAAACACTTTTAAAATACAAAACACTGCCTTTAGAGGAAGCTTGTGAAAAATGACATAATTGTCCTTAGAGTTGGCAAATAATAATTGCTATCTTTTTAAAATGCATGTAGTGAAATAAAGCCCATCTCATGGTTCAGTGGGGGAAGAGATGGAGGAAAGAGAACAGGAGTGTTACTCTTTATTGCTCCTTCTTTCTTTCACGCTCACTGAATCTCTCTATTACCCTGGAAGTCTCCTAAATCTCTAAAACACACACACACACACACACACACATGCACAGTGTCCATCTAACACGAATAAGTAATATACAACATGTGGATAGGAATAATGAGCGTGTGTGTGTGTGTGTGTGTATGCTTCTCAGTGTGTCTTGTGTGCCTGAGTCATGATTGATGTCTCTCTCCAAATTAGGCATTTAAAGGTGAATGGGGTAGAGAGAGGGAACATGGGGATGAAGGAAAAAAACCCTGGCTACTTAAGAGGGCCTAAACCATTTAACCACTTAACCTTAAAGCCCTCTCAATGTCACGCTCAAACTTCTGTCCTGTGTCTCCTTTGTCTTTCTGTCTCTGTCTCAAATTCAAACTTGCTTTATTGCCGTGATCATAGGTAAGTAGAGTATTGCCAAATAGTATACCTTACTATACTGCAAGGTTTACAATGTACAATAAGTATACCTTAAAAGTCCTTAAAATTTGAACATCTACAATTCCTTGAAAACTGAGTAAACTCCATCTGTTGTGGGAAATCCGGTTATAGGATAGAAAGCTCCAGAACAGCCACTAAATGGACCTTGTTGTGACATTGTTTTGACAACTGCTGTTTTCAAGAATTAACTGTTAATCTAAATCTACTCATCAGCTAATTGTTTCAGCTCTACTATACAACACTGCATACAAGTACATTACTATATTACACAGTGCACTATAATAAAACATAAGAATATCATTGTGAGCAAATAATTAAAAATAAAAATATACAGGTATTTGATATGATATACGAGTATGAGACACTGGTAGGTATGAGATATACCTGTATTATCTTTTATTGAACGTAATAGTAAAACGTAAAAGTCAGAAAGAGGAGGTCGATTTTTAAAGCACACTACTGGTTTTCCTTCAGGCGGTGATACGCTCTGACCTATTTTTCTGATTCTATGACAAGGTCAGTTCTTTGCTCAAGTAAATATTGAATGATGAATTGATGTTTTGGGTTGAGTGTGTGTCAAACTCTTGGTATTTGAGTCTTATTTTGGTAAAGATGTTGACTTTCATGTCTTTAATGTTGTTGGCAGAACTGACACAGCCAAGCTGAAGCTACTGTGCGTCCAAAGTACATAATAAATACACATTCTAAGTAGGTTTTGAATATGTAGTATGTTCACACAAGAAAGAGGCAAACAGTAAGTATGCACACTGAGTAATGCCAGATTTTTGTTTGTGCTGCTGATGGAAAACATTGTTCTACAATGCAACGCACAAAAGGAACTTGCAGAGCTCGTACAGCTGCACTACTTTAAAATAAATTACATATAGTGATGAGACAGCTTCAGAAAGATCTCATAAAACAAAACAACCAGAACAAGTATTACATCTTTGCAAAAAAGATTTTGCTTTCTTTTTGTGAAGTTAAAGTCTGTTTTGTATAACTTCCTGTTTGTATAAAATGGCAAAGTATGTTGATTTCTGGCATACTAACAGCAGTAGACTTTAAAGAGTCATATATAGTAGATACTATATACTATTAGTGTATGGATTTGGGGCAAAGTATGTGTTTTCTATGGGTTACCAGGTCTGTCTTTTTTCCACCAGTCCCCACAACCAGTTTATGGCTACTCAGTCTGTATTTAGTTAGTGTCTTTCTCCCTTTCTGCTCACACTATATGCAAATAATATGCCACTTAGCGCTTTCTTTTGAGTTTTTTGTGTCCTGGGGTTATGCACATTTATTTTTCTTTGGTTATAATTTGCATGGTCCAGACTGTGTGAGGGTTATGCTGAGGCTGTGTGCTATTATAGGAGCTGAGCTACATATCCAGCCACTTAATGATCATCTGTTCATCAACTGGCTTTTTAACATCCATCCATCTTTTGTCTCCATTACTCAGTTTTTTGGAGTTGAAGTCACATTTGCCACAAACTGGGGGAAAACATTTATAGTTGCCTTGAAAATCAGTCGCTCACTGACTGACTGATTTGCAGTGATGGCAAATTAACCCTGATTGGCTGGCCTGTCTGTCTGTAATCAAAGTGGATGAGGCGAGGGCATGCATCAGACCGGCCGGATGAGACTCTCATTATTTTCCACGCTACTTTCTTCTCCTCTCATCCCCTACATCAATTTATAATACTGCTCTCTCAATGCGTCTCCTCTCCCTCTTTCCCAAGCCTTCTGCTCATCAAATCCCCCTCCTAGACTTATCCATTCCCTATTTTTCATTTCCATGTTCTCTCTCTCTCTTTCTTTCTCTCTCTCTCTCTCTCTCTCTCTTCCCCCCTCTATCTCTTCCTCTCTCTCTCCCCTGGATATTTAGTTTGATTTATTGCCTCTTGTTGGAAAGGTTGGCGTTTTAATAACTCAGCTCCTCCTCACCCGTACGAAGAGAGAGAGAGAAAATGTACGAGAGGAAGAACTTTAGTAAGCACAAAATAAACGTGTGGACAGACAGCAAGGTTTTTCTAGTGCTTTTCTTTTATCTCACCAGCACTCTCCTACTCTTTCATGTCTTCCGGTTCCTCTCACCGTTCACTCCGGCTGAGGATATAAAAGCTAAACGTGCAGCCGAAATGGATGTCAATTTGAGCTCCTCTCTGATCTGTGGAGAGAAAAATACACACCAACAGCTGTAATGGACTGGGGATGTGAAAACTGACAAGCATATAAAAAATAGACCATCTGGTTTGAGGTAGAGGAAAGCATGGGTCAAAAAAAAAAAAAAAAAAGACTTTAACCAGAAGGCCAATGATGAAAGAGGGACAGCATTCTGGCCACGAGAAACACAGTGATGATAATAAGAAAAAGTAGAGTCTGAGGTGAGAAATCAACAGACAGACAAAGCTGCAAGACTATGTTCATCAGCTAATGGCCCAGTGGAGGGTTGAAGAGAGGACGAGAAAGATAGCGAGAGACAGACTGGGGAATTTCTAGCACCAAACAGAGCCTTTATTTAGATGACAATTATTCACACTGGTCATTAGAGAACCATATCACTTTCCCTCATTTACTGAAAGACAGCGAGAGACGGGGCGCGAGTAGAGAACGACAGGGCAATCATTAGGAGATATCACTTTCACCCATCTTCTGAGGAAGGGAGGAATGCCAAAGCAGACAGATACGGTCTGAGAATCCACATCCTCCAGCAATAAGACAATAAGTAGCAATTAATAATTCAAATCACAATCCAGCAGCCACTGTATCGACACCTTAGTTACGGAAACCTGTTCACAAAAGCTCTGTGCTCTTGTTCATTTTGTTTTCTATGTCTGCATTGGAGGTATATCAGTGTAATTATGTAGTCTTAGGCTGAGCATATTGTTTGTTCTTTTACAGCGCCTCTCCTCTAAGAGCAATTAAGTTAAAGTGTATGTAGAGTTAATTACAGTGCATGAAGAGGGATTATTGGAAAAACATGCGTGCATTTCCCATTTAATTAAATGTTTGCAGGTATTCATTGTAAACCTGTCAAACGTTGTGTTGTAAGAACAGCAGAAAAGAGGCGTTTAAATGACACGCAGATCAAAAACACACGCATGCACACACACACACACACACACACACACACACAGTGCAAGTGTCTGGTTCCGCAGTAATAACTCACAGGAAAAAAATCGTTGATGGGGAAAAAAAGTAATTGACAGGGGGAAAAAAAGAAATCTGCATTTTTATCTTCAGCCCATAATTCTAAGTGGTCCGGCCTGTTTGAATGTTTCCTAAGGGAACAATTAACTTGCTTTTAGTTCCTACCACATAAGCATTTCTGCCAAATCCCCATCAGATTGCTGCCCACAAAAACACACAGTGACAGTCAAAGATTACAGACACAAAGACACAAAGTGGAAAACACTCGTTCACATGCACGATATGAATACATCTACGAGCACTGCAGCCACAAGAAACGACTGAATGTATAGAGGGTAAAAATAGACAAAAACTAAATGGAGTTTTGTTTGTAAGACACTATCTGCCAGCTGTGATTCTCCTACAAGCGCTGATCCACTAAAACGTAGATAGGTACAATCATGATGTTACATCAAGGTGTCACTGTCACCATGTTGACTTTTTGTATATTGATATCTTAAGCAATAATTTGTAAAAACACACAAAATGACCAGTCAGTGCTTGTTTGAGTTGGCCTCTCCTGTCAAAGCACACAGCTGCTAAAAAACATGGATATTAATTTATTCTTTTTATCATTCAGAGCCACATAAGGTGCCACAGGTGAGGGATTCTTGTCCTCCTCAATAGCACTTTCATGGGGTTCAAACCTTGATGTATTGTAATGGGACAGTTACGACCACTAGACTGCCCTGCTGCCTCCTCTTTGGCTGCGTTTAAATGGAAATCTCTTTTTGGCACAGAGAAGAATTGTTTGTTTTTAGACACCAGAGCATAAATTGAGAAGCTGCAAGTCACAAAAGCAGTGAATAGATCAAGACATAACCTTCACTGCATTTTTGGCAGAATATCATACTGCATGCGCAAACAATCATGGCCTCGTTCATCTCAAAGTTAATTTTACTATGGAGGGTTCATTTCAGTCCATCTGGGATGGAGAGGAGGAGCAGAGGGAGATGGTGTACAGTAGGGGACAAAAAAAGAGAGGAGAGGATAAACTGTGGAGGTGTTCGGAGGAGAGGAGGAGTGCTGGCACTCAGAGAGGATGGAGAGAAAGTGGACAGAGAGAGACTGCGGCGAGCGGCTCGATGAATAGAAGGAACAGAAGGACAGATGAAAATGCAGAGCGGGCCGTGTGTCCTCGTCTTGCTTCCATCTGACTCTACTAATCATCCACAAATGCTGCAAGGGGGAGGGGAGGGGACAGGAGAGACAGAAAGTAGGAAAGAAAGAGGAACCATATGGAAACAGAGGGAGGATGAGAGCGGGACATGCATAAGATAAGGACTGGGAATGGTTTGAAATGTTGTGATACTAATGCCAAGATGATACTTGAGTTACTAAAAATGTACACTTTTATCCACTTACCAAAAGACAAAGTTCAAAAACGTCTAAACACGGTTTAGACATGAGAAACCATACAAACACATGGTTTTATATGGTCCTATTAAAACCATATATCTCCAAAGTGTCTCATTTTCTTTAATTTATTTATGAGCTCAGAAAAAACATGCCCTTTTCAGCTTTGTGACAATGCATTTTTCAGACAATCCAATGTATATCATGTAGATTTCAGTAACAACTTGTATATACATAGTGTGTGTTGAGTGATAAAGTTGTCTCCTGGCTCTGGAGTTGACATCATGGAAACCACTTGCCTGTACATAATAGCTATATGTTTTTTGTTGTTTAGCTTCATGTCTTTGTGTAGTTTAATGTATATTTGTATCTGTACATTTGTTCTCAGTGCTCTGTAAAAGTATATGGAGAAACTAAAAAACTTATAAAAAAATGAATTAACACGTCACTATGACTCAGTTCAATACACTACAGTGTTTTTCTTCTATAGTGTAATTTGGTCTGGTATGACCAGTAGCTTATGGTGGCTACTTTTAGCTCATGTTAGCAAACTTTAGATAAATATCACTGAGTCATTTTGCCAACTTTACGCCACTTCTTTACTACTGCTGCTACGGTTTCAATTTACCATTATCTCATAATTGTCACTTGTGGCCACAATGGCCGCTCTCCAGTGAAATATTACATGGTATCACTTTAGGTAGGTAATTGTCTGATCATAGAATAAGCTAAGAAGAGAAACTGTACAAGCATCTAATGTCAACTTTGGGTAAAGTTTTCTATACTCATTGCTATGGATACATAGCCCACCCCTATCAAAGACAGGGAAAGGGAACATAAGCAGAACCGGCTCAGCAGCTTTGAAAGAGGGTTGAACAAACAGAAAAAAGCAAAAAACCGATAGAGAAAGAAAGTAAAGCAGATTGAACAATGTATCTGTAATGATGAGGAGAAGGAAGATACACAATCAGATTGCTCGCATCCCAGAGTGGTGTATTCAGTGGAGGCCACTTACACAGTCAATAGTAATGGATAGCACATGCTGTAAAAGAGACCTTGCCTTCTTTATCTGCTTACATGTGGCACATGGCAACAACAATATCCCCAACTACTGCATTGAAAATCTATGCTACATACTCAGTTCTCATCTTTTCTTTACAAATGACAACTATTAGTCACCAAAGAAGTTGAAGTAGCTCCTCAGACAATAACAGAGAGAAACAAAATGAAGGAAAAAAACACAGATGACCACCAATACAGAAGAGTGCAAGAAAAGAGGGAACAGAGAGAAAGGCAGACGGAGCTGAGGAAAACGAGGGGAGGAAAGGCGAAGGGGCTTAGGAGGAAGTTAGAAAGTGCAGCAAAAAGCATTCAATAAACACGTCTCTATAGTAACCAAGATGTAATTTGCTTGGTGAGAAAAAGAGAAAGATGGAGATTCGGGGAGAGTGATGGAGAGAGGGGAATAGAAAAGCATTTACCATCACTGCTTGAGTCCAGAGCTGTAATTACGGAGCTGAGACGCATGCGAGAGAGGGGGAGGAAAAGAGCAGAGGTACACACAAGGCAGGAGCTGCACACATTGTACTTTTACTAAAGGAAAAGGTGAGACTGAAAAATACACACAAGTAAAGTGATGACCCCATAAAATTGGCACTGTTGCAATAAGTGTAGTAGGCATACAGAAGAAAGGCAGGGAAAAAAGCAGCAGAAACTACAAAATGAGAAAAGAGAAAGGAAAAGAGAAAGTTGTGAAAAAGATTTCTTTTGTAAGTGTGTGTGTGGGGACTGAGTTAATTTGTTCATGGAACCATCAAAGAAAAAAATGTAGTAGTCTTGGCTGATCATCAAGCCAAATAAAAAAAAACTCTCTGATTAAATTGAGATAAATATTAGCATTGCAGGGACCACAGAAAGAAAGGCAGGGATCTAAAGAAAAGAAGAAGAACAAGATGTGGAGTAGAGTATAAAGAGGGAGGAGTGAGTATCATATGGGAGGCAGTAGATCTCAAATGATGAGTGATAGACAGGCCAAGATGAGCATGAAACATGCAGGCATATGGCCGATCAAAATAGTAAGAGACCAAAAATAGCGGGATTACAGAGAAGAGAGAGAATGGGGCCAGTCCCGCTCTCTCTCTGTGTGTGTGTGACAGAAAGAGAGACAGAGTGATATAGGGAGAGGAGTGTGTTCATGCTGTGTATGTGTGTGTTTGTGTGTGTGTGTGTGTGTGGGTGTGTGTTTAAGAAAAAAGCAGCTGTGTGTGTGTGTGTGTGTGTGTGTGTGTGTGTGTGTGTGTGTGTGTGTGTGTGTGTGTGTGTTTGTAGGGTAGTTGATTACAGCTCTGGCGAGTGGCTTGGTGTCAGCCTGTATATGTGGAGATAACAGGATTAAGAGGCTACTGACACTACTGTACAAAAGCAATGGAGAGAAGAAGGAGTGCTGGTGAGGAGAGAGAGAGAGAGAGAGAGAGAGAGAGAGAGAGAGAGAGAGAGAGAGAGAGAGAGAGACAGAGAGAGAGAGAGAGACAGAGACGGAAAAATGTAAT